>JANAVB010004600.1:4045043-4163277 GCA_029216955.1 Iris pallida
CTAAGTCGAGTTCTCAATTGTAGGAACTCGAAGTTACAACTGACATTCCTCCTCGGTACCGACTCGTCTTTCCAGTCAATCTAATACAAGGCAAGTTTCGAACTGTATATTCCTGTATTTTATTTAGTAAAGTTAAGCTGCATGTTAAACCACACTGCTGGCACGGAACTCTACCGACTGTTACTGTTACTGAATCTGGGACTGGGGGAATAGTGTTTTATGACCAAAGCTCCTACTGAACTGACTGTGTTAGCTTACCCCTCTCACACACGGGGATAAGCCATATCGTATCGCTAGGATACTACTGCTCAACCCAAGCCGGTCATAAACGTTTGCATATTCAAAACACACTGAACTGTTTTAAACTGCTGAAAATTGTTATTTTAAACTGTTTATCCTGCACTTTCCAATTACTATTTAAGATATGAGATGCATATTTCGTTCTTGCTCCCTCCTGACTGGAGACAACATTTTAGGTATCACTGAGGATGAAGAGCTATACTATAATAGCTATTATGACCCGGTTCTCTACCCTGCAACGATACCGGAGCCGTCTCTAGAGAACGATGATCTCGAGACTGATGAGCTGGTTGCCTAGATTTTTCTTCTTCTTTATAATTCATGATGTTTGTGGAAAGCAATGTACTTCAGATGTATTTTTCATTTTATTGTAAAAAGTTTTAAACTATTCGAATTTATTAAAGTTGTGGCAATTAGACTGTGTTGTTTTATTTACCTGCATGAGTGATACAGCTTACTGCCGCCGTCTCAACAACGGTGCAGGCTGGGCATGATCTGATTCGACCCAAGAAATTGGGACCGGGTCGTGACAAAATCCATAAGAATGACCATTCTCCGTGTTAATTAACAAGGAGAATGATCATTCTTCGTGTCAATTTGACGGAGAATGGCTATTCTCTGTTTTATATCGACGGAGAACAGTTGACAAAAACCTAATTTTTTTTTTATTTTGTAGAAAATAAATCTGTTAGGAATAAGGAATCAAGACTTTTTCGTTCTACTTTTAAGCCAATGCTAAATCTTATGGAGGAGGTCAATATAGATGTTGGCCGTTTACCTGAGCCAGTTATTGATTCCTTGAAGAATGTCGGTTTCTGGAATTTTGTCGAGATTTTCTACCAAAAAGAGTCGACATCTCTGAATTGGCCAAGGTAACGGAAGGGCTTGAGAATTTAATTACAACTTACACAGAAGAAGAACATGGCGTCGGATGATTTGAATTGAGCACCACTGTTAAAATTGCGCCAAGCGTCGACGATATGACAGTCATCTTCAGTCTACCGCTGAAGGAATAAAGCGATAATGATGTTATTTACAGAAAACTGATAATAAAAAAATAACAGCACCGCCAGCATCGTTGAGCCTGTGTAGAGATCACTTCACAAGATTGCTGGCTAATTCTAAGGGCAAACACTCAGAAGTCACGAATAAGGAAGTGAGAGAGAAGTTCTTTGAATTGTTGCAATGGCTTCGTGGCGGAGATAACGCTGTTGATCCAGATGATTTGACCAAGCTAATAATCTTCCACTTGTGCCAAACAGTATTTTTCACAAAGTCTGGCGTTCAAATTTGCCGTACAGATTCTTGGCCTTGGTAGACAGTGTGGACGTCATCAACAGTATATGCTGGCCAAGGTTAATCCTGGCATATGTAATGGATAGCATAAAGAGGACTAGAAGCAAAACTGAACGGGGGGATTACTTAATGGCTTACTCCAAAATGGAAGGTTGCACAATATTCTTCCGCTATTGGTTTGCAGAACATAGTATATTTGTGAAAAAGAAGTTCGACCCAATTCTTGATTACCCAAGATTTTTCACATGGAATGGGTACGAATTCTCAAACTTTCTCAAGGCCGAATATCACAACAACTTGAGATCGAAGACGATATTCGAAGATCTGGTTATACCTGTTAGGGAAGAAGAAGGGCACAAAGAAGATGAGCCACCTATACAAGAAGTTGAAAAAGTGGAAGAGAAAGAACACCAACAAACTTGTGGAGATAATTTTTCTGAACAACAGATACCACAGCATGATGAAATAGGCGCTGTGATGGACGACTCAGCACGAGAATTGGAGGATTTGAGAAAACATTATTCTGATATTCTTGCACAGAATGAAGAACTCAAAGAAAAGTTAAAAGAGATGGAGGCACAAGGAGCGCAGTTACGTGCAACCAACCTTGAGAACGAGAAACTTAAAGAAAAGCTGAAAGAGCTCGAGGCACAAGAAGTGCAACAACGTGCAGTCAACATTGTGATGGAGGGCTCTGTGCATGAACTGGAGGATTTGAGAAAGCAAAATTCTATTCTTATTGCTGATAATGCACAGCTCGTCGACAATGTTAAAGAGCTACATACACAAGGTAAAATCTTTTCTATTTCAAATTTCTGATTTGTAATCTTCCAGGAGAATGTCATTCTTCGTGTATAAGAACACGGAGAATGGCATTCTCCGTGTTATTTGAAATAGATAATTGCTATTCTCTATCATTTTGATACTGGGAAGGTTATTCTCCGTATAATTCAAAATGGAGAATGCTATTCTCCGTGTTATATTACACGGAGAATGAAATTCCAAGTGTCAAAATGCATGAAAATGACCATTCTTCGTGTAACTTAACACGAAGAATGTCATTCTCTGTGTAACTATCATGGAGAATGGTCATTAATAGTGTTAAAACGCATGTGTATTACCATTCTTCGTGTAAATTAACACGGAGAATGCCATTCTCCGTCTTAAGTTACACGGAGAATGGTCATTCTGCGTGTTAAATTACAAGGAGAATGGTCTTTCCCAGTTTTAAAACGCACGGGGATGACCATTCTCCGTGTTAATTTACACGGAGAATGATATTTTTTTATTGACATTTTCCCTTTCATTGATTTTCTTTTATATCAGTTCAAATAACAGAGCAACTCAAAGAAGCAAATAAAAGACTCGTTAAGGAGAAAAGCGAGCTTCAAGGGAAAGTTGAATTTTTGAATAAAGAAGCCATTGAAAAGGATTCAAAAATTGATGATCTTCAAGCCATAATTGCAGTATTGCAGCTTAAAGAGCCTCAACAAGCTGCTGAACAACAACCTGCTGAACAACAATCTGCTGAACTTCCTGATCCAGCAGTAACCAAAAAAAGAGCAAGGCCGCAGCAAAAGAGGTTACCAAAACCATCATCAGTAGTAGCCGATGATGATTTTACTCCATTGGGTAAGAAAATATTAAAGGAGGCTAATAAAAAGCGGAAGATTAATGTTGATCCGAAAGAAAGAAACTCAGCCCAGACAAAAAAAAAACAATAAGAAGGCTGATGCAAAAGCCGAAGAAGATGCCAGGATTGCTGAACTAATAAAGGATGGTGATATGCTAAAGGCATGCAAGGACCTATGACTTTAGAATGTTGCAGATGAAGAGCTGCAGAAGCTTTACAATAAAATCGTATACAAAAACAAGAACACTCCATAGTATGTATTCTGAACTCTCTTTTTTCTAGTCTTTTTTACAATTATTTCTGACAAATTTTTGTTAATTTAATCTAAAATAAATTTATGTGCAGTAATGTTGTATACGCGGCTAGTAAAGAACAATATGGAGTTACTATCATTCTGACAGCAACAGACATACAAGACATATTTGATTATCAAGACATTGAAGCTGGAATACTCAATGTATTGATAAGCAAGATGAAACAAATTCAAGACAGGAATAGAAGGGGAGAACAGTCAAGTTCGCAGGAGGTGCAATATAAGTGGGCTGCATTCATGATGCCCCACACATTGGTAAGAATCAAAAAATAAAAAATCCCTATTCATGTGTACACCGATGAAAGTAACTCATGATATTGTATTCTGTTTTTGAAAAACAGTCCATCATTAAACAAGCTCATGAAGAAGATGCAACCGTCGGCGCCCTTGACAATTTCAAAACAGATGTAGAAGACTTCATCTTGGATTTACAGGAAGACATAGTATGGATATTTATTCCACTGTTTAATCAAAACAGCAAAACTACATGTTACGTCCCACTCCCGTAGGAGCGATCGTCCTCGCTAAGGTGTGATGCCGCACGAGCCTAGATTGCGCTCGTGCATGGCAGTCTCATAACGGTCGATTACAACGACGGCGACGAGATCGTCTGTCACGACCCGTACCCACTGTGAGGGTACGAGAACGTAACAATGCCCAGCCTACGCCGTAGTATCGACGGTAGAACGCTGTCCTAGGTCAACAATCAACTAGCAATATATATCTCTAAACAGTTTATACTCTCCGAATGGGGGTGACATAGCAGTAAAACTCAATCACAACTAAGGAAGAGATAGCACGATATGAAATAGAACTCAAGGAAATAAATAGATGAAAAGTAGTCTAAGATAATTCCAGCAATATCCAGAAGTACATGGTCTCAGATACAGAATGAAAGAATATATACAACTCTAAACTCCAAATAAAGTCTAGCTAAACATGTCTCAAGACTGCATAAAGTAAGATAGGCCTAACTAATCTAATCTAGGCAATCAGGGTGATATCCTCAGCTAGAGCTGGGTCCTCCTGAGGGTCCAGCTCGCAGGTGTCATCTAAGGCTGCCCCGTAGTAAGTATCCAGACCAGCCTCCTCCCCGTCCTCTGTAATATTTTCAACAGGTCCAGTCAGGACAGGAGCGAGTACAGTACATCTCAACAGTTCATAGCAGGTTAGAAGATATAATCATGCAGTAAAGTAAGATACAGGTACTGAAAGAAGTGCAGTATGTAAACAGAGAGAGAAAGCTATAATAGAAATATCTACTATAAATAGAGAACTAACATGTGACTAGTGAGTCAGAGTACAATATAGACATGTAAATGGCATAGAAGATTCTGATGCTACACTATGGAAGAGATTCTGATACTACACTACTTGGATAGTATTCACATGTCTATTTCTACTCCCCCGTACCCCCAATCAGTACACAAGGATCCAACCAGGTTATGTTATGATACTATGTAAAGCCCCCGAAGGGTGGTAAGCCTCCGAAAGGTGATAAGCCCCCGAAGGGTGGTAAGCCTCCGAAAGGTGATAAGCCCCCGAAGGGTGATACATAGTAGACCCATAAATGGGATAAGGATTCCAGGAAGACTCTGTGATCATAAGAGTATATGTCACAAGCGATCGAAGAATCAACGAAGCATAATGATACGCTATGTAAGTGAAACGCACAGAACATAGAGTACCCGATGCTCCCTAAGGATAACATCTCAAGAAGGAATCCATATAGTACCAATCCGTGTGTAGTGCCCCGCTCCTTGCGGTCCACTATGTAAAACCTATGGCTTGTTGACTCAGTCATGAGCTGAGTATTTGGTGAAATCCTTGCCGGTATCGATTGATCACGGATGAAATGCAATGAACCTTTCCAATTGATGGATTGACTTCTATTGAAATGAATCCAAGAGTTTTGCTGAATGTTTTCTCTTCGCTGCTTGGTTTTGATGAATGCATTTTTGTGTTGGTTTTCGATGATTGGTTTTCATTGTTCGCTTTCATCGTATTTTGCATTCATTCCGAATCTTGAGAGAAAGAGACGAAGTATGCTAATCAACTGTTGGTGCCATTGTAGGCCGCGTGAATTGTTCGTCAATGGCGCGTGAAGTCCTTCCTTCTCTCAACTAAGATTCATCTCGGTGAGTTGCTTCAACCGAACAGACATTGATCTGTATGCCCTAATAAAATGATCTCTAGTCCACTCTGTTGCCTTGTCCCGATGATCAACAATACCACATCCACAAAAGATAAGAGAAGATAATTGAATTGAATCAAATGCAAGAATATGTGTTGCTACTCTATCTGCTCAATAAGAATGATCATCTGCTTGTCACTAGTCTGCTTGAATATGTAGACACGTACAGACGAACTTGTACGTGTTGAGATAAACCTGAAGGCACGAATCAAACGTGTTGTATATCTGTGCATAAGTCCAAGTGTGTCTCATCTGATAGAACGGCTAGAGCATGCATTTGGTCTCGGACAACTTGTATACAAGGAAACATTTGTCTCTCGGGTGGTATCTGGGGGCACCTGGAACCGCTCGGCCTAGGAGAGATTAGGGCCTCCATGTGAAAATGAGAGTCGATCTGAGTCCTTAGCGACGAGCTGAACCAAAGAGTCACAGCGGCTAATCATGGGGATAACCCGTGGACCAACATATAAAATAGTCCACTTGTATGACCCAAATGATAACTTCAATATCTGTAAGAATGAACATGAATTACTCGATATACAAATTATGCTAACATGGTTTTGTGCAGGGATGACTGCCGGCGATGGTAAGATGCTTATGATATATTCTACTGTCATGTTCTTATGAATTGTTAAAAAGGACCTAGACAAGTAGAAAGATCACTAGTAAATGTTAGCTCAACATGTTGATTTAGTGCAGAGATTTGCGAGTTCGGCCAAAAGCCGCTCGCCAGTACATGATGTGTGCTGACCCACGTTATGGGCATCCTTTTCAGAAAGCAAAAGGAGACAGGAGGATTTCAAGGAGGCACTAAAGCTCGTCTAGCCCAGTAGAGCTGCGGACTGCCTCGAAGCTTTCTTTTCATTTCAGTCAATTGCAAGTTTCCAGTTTCTTTTCCTTCTGAAGGTGTCTTTCAATTCCAGCTTGTAATAAAGGGATATCATGTATGGACATTGTGGCTAATTTCAAAAGAGCATTTTAAAGAGAATCTTGTAGCCAAATTATAAGGCAAATCTGAGTTCGCAAAGCTTTGTACTTGTATCCAATCAAGCTATCAATAAAATGAGTATTTCCATTTCAAATCTCTGTGTTCAATATTTGGTTTTCTGCAATGGGTGCGTGCGTGTGTTTTGCTTGACTAATGGGTGCGTGCGTGTGTTTTGCTTGACTAGTTGTTTTTGTGCAGGTACATGGCCTTGTGCAAGCGCAACTTAGGCTTGTACGGTATCACGCCTTAGCGAGGACGATCGATCCCGCAGGGATCCAAGCAAGACGGACGACCCTAGCTGGATCGGGGCATGACAAAGTGGTATCAGAGCACAGTTTTACGTCCTTGGCCTCTTGCAAATATCATTTTCGAAAAGTATATAAAGTACTTTGACGACTTTCAAAAAGTGTCCCGATTTTGAGTTATGAAAACCAATGCCCCATACAATAAGTCCATAATATTTTATGAGACTGACAGAAGTTATACTATTTTGTAGAGAAATGGCTCCTCCTCGTCCAACTGGCTCGACCGATCCGGTAGAACGGATCATGAGAATGTTGGAACTGCAGAGGCAGGACAATGAAAAAAATAATCAGATACATCAGGCCCGAGCGGCTGCCTAACAAAAGCAGTTGGATGCCTTGACCCAGCTTGTCACGACGCTTGCGACAAATCAAGATACCACTGCAGCGATAAAACCAACGGAAATGCTCGAGATCGAGCCCGTAGAGGGTGATGAGCCCCAGCCAGCGCAAAGGCACACTTCCTTTAGGCCAAAGGACTTCTTAGACGTGAAACCTTCGGAATTTGAAGGCAGGACATCACCCGACAAGGTGATGGACTGGATTGATAAAATGGAGAGTCTGTTCGCGTTCATAGGAGTTCCGAGTAACAAAAAGGTAGTTTGTGCCGTTATGCTTCTACGGCTGTGGACGAAGGATTGGTGGAAAGCGAAGAAGCCGGCGCTTCTAACAACGGCTAGGAATGGAAAGATCTCATGGGCCTTGTTCAAGAAGGCGTTTCTGGATCAATATCTGCCTCCAGCCATGAGCAAGAAGATGGAGGTTGACTTCATCACACTGGAACAGGGGAATATGTCCGTGGAGGACTATGAGTCTGAATTTGCTAAGCTGGCAAATTTTGCCGCTGCTATGCTCCCCACGGAACAGTCTCGCATAAATCGATTCGTTGGAGGTCTGAATGAAGACATCCAGTTAAGTGTGCTGAATCGAGAATGCGGGTCCTATTCTCAAGCCTTTGAGGCGGCGCTACAGGTGGAACAGTTCCAACAGATGAAGGCGTCCGATAAAGCACAAAACAGTCAGAATCAGCCCGCCAAGAGATATCATGACGGAGAGAAAAAGACTGACGGGGAACAAAACAACAAGCCTGTATGCGGCTTCTGTGGTCGGCGAGGGCATGTCAAAGAAGACTGTCGCTATGTGAAAGGTCAGAGTTGCAGTCACTGTGGCAAGAGTGGGCACATCAAGGAGGACTGCCGTGCCGCTAATCACGCTTGTTTTCGTTGTGGCCAACAGGGCCACTCAGTCAAGTATTGCCCGAAAAAGAATAGAACGGAACAGAATAAAGATGACACTGAAGAGCGTGGGCAGCTGCCAGGCCCACCGCCGCTTCGAGACCATCCGCACAACCAGCCGCAGCGGACTAATGCTCGTGTCTATAACCTGTCCACCTTGCTTGATCCAGAAAGTGGAGGTGAGTTTGTTTCTTAAGTTTTGAGGACAAAACTTTTTTTCGGTGGGTTATTATGTAGTGCCCCGCTCCTTGCGGTCCACTATGTAATACCTACGGCTTGTTGACTCAGTCATGAGCTGAGTATTTGGTGAAATCCTTGCCGGTATCGATTGATCACGGATGAAATGCAATGAACCTTTCCAATTGATGGATTGACTTCTATTGAAATGAATCCAAGAGTTTTGCTGAATGTTTTCTCTTCGCTGCTTGGTTTTGATGAATGCGTTTTCGTGTTGGTTTTCGATGATTGGTTTTCATTGTTCGCTTTCATCGCATTTCGCATTCATTCCGAATCTTGAGAGAAAGAGACGAAGTATGCTAATCAACTGTTGGTGCCATTGTAGGCCGCGTGAATTGTTCGTGAACGGCGCGTGAAGTCCCTCCTTCTCTCAACTAAGATTCATCTCGGTGAGTTGCTTCAACCGAACAGACATTGATCTGTATGCCCTAATAAAATGATCTCTAGTCCACTCTGTTGCCTTGTCCCGATGATCAACGATACCACATCCACAAAAGATAAGAGAAGATAATTGAATTGAATCAAATGTAAGAATATGTGTTGCTACTCTATCTACTCAATAAGAATGATCATCTGCTTGTCACTAGTCTGCTTGAATATGTAGACACGTACAGACGAACTTGTACGTGTTGAGATAAACCTGAAGGCACGAATCAAACGTGTTGTATATCTGTGCATAAGTCCAAGTGTGTCTCATCTGATAGAACGGCTAGAGCATGCATTTGGTCTCGGACAACTTGTATACAAGGAAACATTTGTCTCTCGGGTGGTATCTGGGGGCACCTGGAACCGCTCGACCTAGGAGAGATTAGGGCCTCCATGTGAAAATGGGAGTCGATCTGAGTCCTTAGCGACGAGCTGAACCAAAGAGTCACAACGGCTAATCATGGGGATAACCCGTGGACCAACATATAGAATAGTCCACTTGCATGACCCGAATGATAACTTCAATATCTGCAAGAATGAACATGAATTACTCGATATGCAAATTGTGCTAACATAGTTTTGTGCAGGGATGACTGCCGACGATGGTAAGATGCTTATGATATATTCTACTATCATGTTCTTATGAATTGTTAAAAAGAACCTAGACAAGTAGAAAGATCACTAGTAAATGTTAGCTCAACATGTTGATTTAGTGCAGAGATTTGCGAGTTCGGCCAAAAGCCGCTCGCCAGTACATGATGTGTGCTGACCCACGTTGTGGGCATCCTTTTCAGAAAGCAAAAGGAGACAGGAGGATTTCAAGGAGGCACTAAAGCTCGTCTAGCCCAGTAGAGCTGCGGACTGCCTCGAAGCTTTCTTTTCATTTCAGTCAATTGCAAGTTTCCAGTTTCTTTTCCTTCTGAAGGTGTCTTTCAATTCCAGCTTGTAATAAAGGGATATAATGTATGGGCATTGTCACTTCCCGTTCCCAGAATACGTATTTATTTAATAGTTACCATGTATTATTCTGTATTTAAATTTCTGTAAATTTATGTTAGTTAATTAATCTGCTCTTTAAATTTTCATGTTAATTTATTTCCTGCAATTTTATTTCTGTACTTTATTTTCTGCTTTTATTCCTGTATTTATTTTCTGCTTTTACCTCTTTGCTTTGCTTGCGGGTTGGCCTTGGATGAACCCATTGGACCCGGCCCAATACTCCCACCTACCACCACCCTTTCATTTGAAGCCCAAAACCATTTCTCTCTCTTCATTACTTCTTTCCATTTCACTTCTTCTTCCTCATAACTCTCCCACCAACCTAGAAAAGATAGGCAAGTGCCAACTTGCTTCTTGATGGATCCCCATTTTTATTGTTCCATCATCTTCCTCATTTGATTCTAAGTCTCTTTAGTACTTAGCATTTTCAATTTCCATGGCTTATTTGTTGTAGATCTAAGTTTGATACATTTTCAGATTTCTTAGGTTTTGATCTAGTAAACTTTGTTATCTTCAAGTTTCGATGGTTCCATGTTGTAGAGAATTTCGTTCTACCCAATTTTGACCTATGGAAGTCCATATTTGGGCTTGGGATGAAGGATTTATGGAGCTTGGAAGCAATGGCTTCCATGGTTTCCATGGTTCTGTTCTCAGAAATTCGGAGAAGAAGAACAGTCACAGCCGCATCAAATCTTCATTCCTCAGAGCATGGAAATCTTTATTCCCACAGCCGCATCAAATCTTCATTCCTCAGCGCATGGAAATCTTTATTCCCACAGCCGCATCAAATCTTCATTCCTCAGCGCATGAAAATCTTTATTCCCACAGCGCATCAAATCATTTCCACAGCGCATGAGTCATTTATTTCCCACAGATTCCCTCAGACGCATGAATTTATTTATTTCCCAAATCACTTCCCACAGCCAAGGCGCATGAATTTATTTATTTCCCAAATCACTTCCCACAGCCAAGGCGCATGAATTTATTTATTTCCCAAATCACTTCCCACAGCCAAGGCGCATGAATTTATTTATTTCCCAATCATTTTCCACAGCGCACGAGATTTATTTCCCACAGCCGCATTCCTCAGGCGCATGAATTTATTTATTTCCCAATTATTTCCCACAGTGCGTGAGATTGTTTATTTCCCAATCATTTCCCACAGCGCACGAGATTTATTTCCCACAGCCGCATTCCTCAGGCGCATGAGATTTATTTATTTCCCAATCATTCCTCAGGCGCATAAATTTATTTATTTCCCAATTATTTCCCACAGTGCGTGAGATTGTTTATTTCCCAATCATTTCCCACAGCGCACGAGATTTATTTCCCACAGCCGTATTCCTCAGGCGCATGAGATTTATTTATTTCCCAATCATTCCTCAGGCGTATGAGATTATTTATTTCCCAATCATTTTACACAGCCGCATGAATTTTTATTCCTCAGGCGCATGAGATTATTTATTTCCCAATCATTTTCCACAGCCGCATGAATCTTTATTCCTCAGGCGCATGAGATCATTTATTTTCCAATTATTATTTATCTCCCAATTTTATTTTTCGAATTTGGCATTAGTTAACATTGATTGTTATCTTGATTAATTATCAATCATGCGTTCCTAGATGGAACTAAGAGGCTGGTTAGTCGTCTTATTGAATTGAATGGAATAAGACACGTTCATATTAACTATGAACTATTGAAATCGATTAGCCAAACCCAAATATTGACATATATATACATGCAGGCTACAAATTTATTTATTTATTGTTACGAAAGCAGCATGTGTACTTTATGGTCAAGGCATGATTATCCCGTGGTTAGTTTTGATTGTTGCATTACGCTATGTAAGACCTACAACCTAACCGTACTGGTATCGTTGTAGAAATGCATATCGTACCCCGTACGAGAGTACTCATTTGAATGACCATGATCCACGGCATGGAATTTCATTTAACCTAGAAGCTATTAAGTTAAATAAAACAATGATTGCATGGAGAGTATGGATTTTCGAGTTCTTACATGACAGCCCTCTTGGGACTATTAGTGTCCGACAGGCCGGCTGGTTCCCACAGATACCGCAAATATGCCACACGGGCAGGGAGCAGTATCTGCTTATATTATTGTATATTGTATATTGATGACGGGCGTCCCGCTGGGACTCGTCTAATTCATGATTGGCGCAATTGATTGATTGGATAGACTAGCCTTGTTTGTTCATAGTAAGAACTGAAAAATCCTTATTGCATAATTCCAGGATAACTTGGGACTCACAGTAGCAAGCCGTAGTAGTTGCATGGCCGGTTAAACTGATTTTTTTGTGTACTGTGCCTACTCTGTTAATTAACTAAGATAATCAGAATGTCAGGATATGACGGGCCAACTTCTGTCCTTGTTTGGTTGGGAGGTTGGTTCGAAGTGTCGTGACATTATGTGAATCCTAGTAGCAAGCAGAGATCTATATATCTTATTCTCTTATTACTGGTTTTAACTCCTCATATCGTGCTTCCTTGCGGTACTTGCTATTAGAGGTCTAACCTCTCTGGTTTTGCATGGCCAGATTTAGAGCCGGTTCCCGAGGACTCAACTTACTTCTACCTCCAAGATGGTCAACACTAGAGGGATGATCGCAGGAGGACTCGAGTGGGTTTCTTACTTCCCTGCTCGTTTTGTTATTTACCTTATACTTTGCCGTTTGGCACCGACATGTTAGTCGGATCGTCTTGTACTTACTTTTACATAATTGTAATTAAAGTCAGACTGCAGCTGATAACAATTGTGTATATTTTTGCTACATCAGATCTGGCTATGTTTTGTAAAGCCAGATATCAAGAACATTTTGACAGAGCGTTTGGGACGCCTTACTGTTTTATCTTACATGTTCTCTATTACTGTTTCTTGTTCGAATGATTGAGACAATAGATGTGAAGTGACCATAGTGAGACCTTTATGTAGTATGCACCCCCTCGTCTGGTTAGACAGCATTGATCGTATTATACGGTATTCATCTACCCGTAATACGTAGCTGGCTGAGTCATTCCCCCGCTCTCCAGTATTCTGGTTCTGGGGCGTGACAGGCATTATGGCTAATTTTAAAAGAGCATTTTAAAGAGAATCTTGTAGCCAAATTATAAGGCAAATTTGAGTTCACAAAGCTTTGTACTTGTATTCCAATCAAGCTATCAATAAAATGAGTATTTCCATTTCAAATCTCTGTGTTCAATATTTGGTTTTCTGCAATGGGTGCGTGCGTGTGTTTTGCTTGACTAATGGGTGCGTGCGTGTGTTTTGCTTGACTAGTTATTTTTGTGCAGGTACACGGCCTTGTGCAAGGGCAACTTAGGCTTGCACGACATCACGCCTTAGCGAGGACGATCGATCCCGCAGGGATCCAAGCAAGACGGACGACCCTAGCGGGATCGGGGCGTGACATCGTGTGACCAACGTGACAGTACAAGTAAAGTAATCTACTGCAGGAAATAGTTCTAAGTAGGATATGAAGTAATCAGAGAATGTACTCGCCTGTATCTGAGTGTCCAATATGAAAGGTACTGTCCGAGGAGTGGTGTCTGGCTCCTAATCAGAATAGCACAAGTCACAACAAGTCCAGAATAGTATAAAGAAGTCCTACTATGCATTCTACATGATTCTAGGTCAAACTAGGCCAAAGTCAACTCTTGGTCAACTCTGGTCAACCCTAGAAGTCAAACTAGGTCAACCAAGTCTAGACTAGGTCAAACTAGTCTATACTAGTCCATATTAGTCTATACTAGGTCACTATGGTCTAAACAAGGCTATACTAGCTAACTAGACCCATATCAAGTACCCAACTATATCAAGCCAATATACACTGTCACACTCAATATACCATAGGCTATATAGCCACAATTCATAATGCATTTAGAAAGAGAGAGACAAAAGACTAGGAAAATATCTATATTCAATTAGAACCCCTATATTCAATTACACTGTGCATCTACATTATATATAACATATACATTACATACATATGGCAATTACACAAGTTATATACATATAGTTCAACATACATATATATATATAGGCAACATTACATATATTAAATATGTATACATATTATACACATAAACTTAACTATATGAGACTAGGGGATTTACATATAGAGAGTGTGTGTACAAGTGTAAACTGTCAAGAGGAGGAAATGTTGTGTGTGTAATGGACTTGTGTGTGCAGTGAGTGACTGATGTAGGGTGCACTGTGTTATCATGAAAACCTGGAACTAACAAAACAGTGAGCAATAAGAGGGAGTTATGAACTATAACATGATGAATTCTGAACCTACAACAATTCAGTTAAACCTATTCTTCACATCTCAGGTTTTATTCAACAACTCAGTTAAAAAGAAAAAGGGAAATCAATTCATTGCCCCCCTCAATCTCAGTTTTAGACTTTAGTTCAATACTCAGTTAACATCAAACCCAGGTTTCCTATTATCAATTGAACAACACATTTTTTTTAAAGGAAGAAAGAAAATCAGTTCATAACATCTCAGGTTTTAAGGGATTAGTATCAGTTGCTATGCTAGAGTGTACTTCAAGTGTCTAAGCATATGAGATTGATTTGAAATAAACAAGTCTAACAAGGGATCACAAGAAACAGGCATCAGTTGACATATGGAACTCAAAAGAAACAAACTAACAGTCCCCAATCTTGAATTCTCAGATTTCAGTCCAAAAACCCATCAATTCAAACCCAATTTTCAACCATAGCAAGATAACATATGGGGATTAGATTAGAGCTTATAAAACATACATATATCAGTGATTAATAGGTTAAACTAAACAGGCAAACTCAAATTCGAAGACTGGAAGTTACTCAGGAATGCAAGTATCAGTAACTTGGTTAAATGAGAAATTGAATAGGAAAAATTAAACTAATCATGAATCTATTGATTGGTAATGAAGCAACCCATGTGCAAAGACCCCACACTCCCTTTCGTGTCACCCAAGGCCGGACACGGCGTGTCCAAATACACAGAACTCAAAACAGGCATGACAGTGCACTGTCGAGTGTACTGCCTCGTGCACACGTGCACTTGTGTTGTACACACGACACAGGACACTTCGTGTCTCGTGCTCATGTCAGAAGATAGACCTAGTGTCCAGCTAAGTATGTGTCAGCCTGCAATAGGTCCTAGCGTGTCGCGTCCAAAGTAACGAGGCCGTGTCAGTGGCAAGAACTAACAGTGCACAGAATAGGCATTTTCCCGTGCACGATTGATTCCTCCTCCGACACGACACAAAACCCAATAAAACTTGGGGAATGTCATGACAGACATTGCCCCCAGGTTTTTCTTGAATTTCGTGTCCTGAAACCCCGTGTCGTGTCCGCTGCAGACCCCGTACAGCAGGGGATTACTGTAGCTCGCGCGCGAGCGTGTGCACGCGCGTGTCCACTCCACGAATCCGACTCAAAATGACACGAACACTACCACATAAGATTAAAAATACATAAACAACAGTAAAACTAATATTCCTATTTAAAAACATTGTACAAACGAGATCGAAATGCCCTTTGAGGCATTTCGACAAACACTGAAACATGGGTTTTGATACGTGTCCAGAACGGACACGAAACTCACGAAACCCGATACAAAACCTATGCTGATGCTTAGGGGACTCCTAGGGCTCCCTAATGATGAGGACCAATCGAAATTTCATGGAAATTTGAGAGAGTTACCTAAGCTTGAACCTTCAAGAAAAATCTCCTATTCAAATGCTCTCCTCTTGATGTCCCAATCCACCAAAATCACCCCAAACTGAAATGGAACATTAATGACAGCAAGAATAGATAGATTAGGACCTAATATAAAAGATTTGAATGGAAAAGGAAGAGGAATGGAATTTTAGGGATTTATTGAAGAGGAACAAACCTTGATTTTTCCAACTTGAGCTTTCCTAAGAAGGAGGCAACCCTAGATTTTAGGAGGGGTTTTATAGTGGGGGAATCCCAATGAGGATGGGGTGGCCGGCCATGATGGGCTAGGGATTAGGGTTTGGTAGTTTGGGCTTGGGCCAAGTTACATAGGCTATGGCTAAGTTGAAATATTAATTGGTTCAAACTATAAGTCATGACTTATGACTTATCTAATTTCTATTGCTAATTAGGTTCTAATGACCAAACCAAAGATTAGGCTAGGTTAGACTAGAGTCATATATCCTAACCAAACTCATACTAACTAGGGTTAGCTCCTAGGTTGGTCTACAAGGGTCCAAACTAGCCAAGATCAATCTAGCCCAAACAATTCCAAAATAATTCCTAAAAAATTCCCATAAATTTAAATTAATTCTAATAAATTTAAATTACCCCAAAAATGTCAAAAATACCCTCTCACTAGAAATGTGGTAGTGACATCGTCGCACAGAAGTCCCAAGCAGAAATATTGAACATACATCAAAAATTTAGAAGCAACACACAAGTTATTCAAAAGTACTCTTTTGTTGATATTGAACAATGATATTACAATGGGCGTAAGGCCATGATTACAAGTCTCTCGTGCTTATTTTTTTTCTCATTATATAATTTACTCTGCTCTCTCTCATCTCTAGATACAATGATTGAGCCAGCGGAAGCTTCGAAAGGTGATGTCCATACATTATGTCCCTATAAGTCTTTGACTCCACGCGGCCGCACGCTTCGAATCGCCAAGGAACTCCGTGCCTCGATGCGTCCAAGCGAGCTCCGTACCACGAGCTTCTACCTGTGCCTGCACATGGAAACTGTGTGGGTATCGGTACTCAACTGTACTGGTGGAGTGAGCTCCTCGCCCACCCATACAAAACTGACACGTTCATTTACTTTGTGCAATACAAGCCCCTTTACGATTGTCTTTCTAGTCTTGCCTTAGGATCAGTTTCAAGACTACGACGCCTGACCAACCGATGTGCAATGACATGGTCGTACTATAATACCAACGTGTACTTCGACTCATTTGCTAACTTGATCGAACTTCAACTCGGGACGACAGGGTCGTACCGTACTCTATTCATGACTTTAATATATTCGAGACAGTGCTTCGCCGAGGAGCAACTTATGTGAACTCGGTCGTGCCAAGACTTTTACTTAAACTCAAGTGCCTCTAGACAATTCTCGTGCCAACGATGTCAAGGGGAACGACTCGTGCAGGTCGTGCCTCTAGACCTTGCTTAGACATATTTGTGTATCAAGATTGAGGTCGCGCCTCGCAACTTATCAAGACTTATCCATGCTACCGCCTTGCAGCCTTCCTGTTCGACTCATTTGCTAACTTGACAAGACTTGTAAAACATAGTGTTAATTTCATGGACATCCCGACGCCAAGTATCGTGCCAAGCATGGTGCCTATGTTGTAGCCCAATCTTAGGCCCAGACTTAGTGTTACCGATTAGACATGCATTCAAGCTCTAGACTCAATCCAAAGGCATACATGCGGTTTGCCGCTATTCTACCGACCCATCTACATGAGTGGTCACTAGCAATGTCAAGCTATCTTAGACTCGGCTCGGAATATTGGACGTCCTTCAGCGGGTAGCTAGTTCAGAGGTGCCGAATCTCCCATGCGGTTATCCAGCATCCTACTTTGAGCCGCAACTCGCTTCCTCCGGGCCGACCTGATCCCGGTGCCCCGACGATCACTCGAGAAGACTATACCTTGTCGACAAGTTGTCCAATAACCATGCAAAACTCAACTCGATCTATCAAATCCTTTCTTAACATGACCATGCTTTCCATCTTTCTATCGAGACTCCCAAGTAGCAGGACCGATCTCGTGTGATTGTTTATCCAGACTTATCGAGACTTAGCGAGACTCCCAAGTAGCGGGACCAATCTCGCGTGATTGTTTATCCAGCCTTATCGAGACTTAGCGAGACTCCCAAGTAATGGGACCGATCTCGCGTGAACGAGGCTTATCAAGACTCCCAAGTAGCGGGACCGATCTCGGCGACAACCAGTCGCGTGGGCATCTATGGCATGTTTTTCACTAAACCGACCGTGGCTCGTGCCTTAGACAGACCTGGCTCTCTAGGCGACGCTATTGCTCAAGTCATATAGTTTATACGACGAGCCTTGTTCTCGAGGGACTACGCGACTTGACAACCGCAGAGAGAGCAAGACAATACTAGAAATGGCTTCGATAGCCTAGCACAACACTTGTCTAACTTATTCGGGCAACGACTCGACGAGCAAAGGCTACGCCGAGCTTCGCATCGAGATAACGTGCCGTGCACGCATTCGACTTGAACGATCAAGTTCGCGGTTGCCTAGACTTAAGCCACAAGCCGTGCAATATGACTTAAACCACGGGACGGGCGAAGGCTATGCTAAGCCTTGAACGACGGGACCGTGCATGCTTTATCAAACATTCATGCGGGCGGCGCCTATGACTTAGGCCAATTCAAGCGTTGGGGCAAAACGACGGGACCGTGCATGCTTTATCAAGCATGCACGCTGGCGACGCCTATGACTTAGGCTAATTCGAGTGTTGAGGCAACTTAGCAACTTAGGCCAACTTCCTTCTCCCAAGCCACGGGAACGAAGGATCGAGTATCATTTTAAAAGCACGCTGAGCCGACTTCTAAGCAGACCGTGGGACAATTTTCCATATTCTAAGACATTTCGACCCGTCGGAATTATTCCCTTAGCTATATGGATGTGTCTCTTTTATTATCAAGCCTAACTTGTGCAAGTTGAAAATATGCGAGTTATTAAGTAAAGGCTAAGATGAGGCAAATTCACCGAAACTACCCCACCTGAGCGAGGAGTCGCCTCGACCGAACGAGCCTTCGAGCAGCCGTTGCAAGGCTAAGTCCGAACGCCGTCGGCATTTCGATTCCTCCGATTGACTTTGCGGGACGGAGCACTACACTACACGCTGCTCACATTCAACTTGAGCTCCTACGTGTGGGCACACTACAACTCTTTGGTGTCCAACACGTACGACAAGGGCAAGAAAGATACAGACTCCGTAAAGACAGTCTTGGAGCCTATTGTCAGAAGAAAAGTTGAAAAGATGAGGAGAAGTTGCAAGGCTATGGTGGAGTACGATAGCACACCTACGATTTTTCATACAAACTGCCCACAACAGAAAGCACCCAACTGCCTCTTGTACACAGCATACTTTATGAAGTGCTTGATGAATTCTCCCTTCACAGTACCAACAAAAGGATATGATGATGACATTCACCAGAAAATTACAATTGTTAGGTTGAAATGGGCTAAGAGGTTACTTCAGAGTGAAAATGTATCAGAAGAAAACATTATGAAAGTTACATCATAAATGGGCTAATAATTTTTTTATTCTTATATTTGACTTTTATTCTTCTGTATATGCGTCTTTTGTTACATCTTCTCTGTCTTTTACATTGTTCTATATATATCATTTTTGAATATGAGTATGTGTCTTTTGTTACATCTTCTCTGTCTTTTACATTGTTCTATATATCATTTTTGAATGGTCAGTCCCAGTGTTAATTTGAAACGAAAAATGGTCTCCGTGTTAAACTACACGGAGAACGCATTCTCAGTTGTGTTAAAACGAATGAGAATGCTATTCTCCGTGTTAATTTAACACGGAGAATTCTATTTATAAAAAAGAGAGAATGTTATTCTCCGTGTTAAATTAAACGGAGAATGGCGTTCTTAGTGTTAAAACGAATGAGAATGTTTATTCTCCGTGTAATTTGAAACGGAGAATGTCATTCTCAGTGTTAAAACGAATGAGAATGCTATTCTCTATGTCTTTAGAAACGGAGAATGTCATTCTCCATTTTAATCTAACACGGAGAATGAAATTATGCGTGTTAAAACGCATGAGCATGCCATTCTCCGTTTAATTTGAAACGGGGAATGTCATTCTCCGTTTATGGCAACACGGAGAATGTCATTCTCCGTTTTATATTATACGGAGAATAGCATTCCCAGTGTTAAACGTATGAGAATGCCATTCTCCGTATAAATTAAAACGGATAATGTCATTCTCCATGTTAATCTAACACGGAGAATGCCATTCTCCGTTTTATATTATACGGAGAATGACTTTCTCAGTGTAATGCGAATAAGAATGCTATTCTCCGTGTCTTTAGAAACGGAGAATGTCATTCTCCGTGTTAATCTAACACGGAGAATAAAATTCTCTATTTTAAAACGCATAAGAATGACTATTTCCCGTATAATTTAGGTGTAATTTAAAACGCATGAGAATGACCATTATCCATTTTAAATTACACGCAACGGACCTATTAAATGAGGAGTTTGCGGCATTTAATCCACCTGTAACAACTCTTAAATGTTACCTTCTTTATTGGGGGGAAAGTTGAGTAGTTTGCGGCATGGCATCCACCTGTAACAAACCTATTAAATGAGATTCATTATGCTGACTATTAGGTTCATCTGCATTTATTGGACAATATGTCCTATAAAAATGGCTTTCTTGAGGAGCAAACTCCATCATCTTCATAGCATTCCCATTATGCACGACCCTGACGTAGCTTTAAAAGGAGAATGGCCTGGCATCAGTTGGTTGTTGGCTGTGGATCTCTTCGTTCAAAGTAGTTATGTCCTTGTAGAAGAACACGTAGTAGTGAATCTCGAGATGCATTGGAACACCTTGTTCGAAACTGAACAATATCTTGGCAGTCCTCGTGCTTTGTCGAAAAGTTGGGATGCATGCTATGCCCTTCTCTGTAACGGTCTAGCATTTCGGGGTTGCGCATACAAGCAAGGAGAAATACGCTTCGATGGAGATCAGTATTCCAGTATGTGCACCAAGAAGAATAAGGGTTGCGCTTCTGTTAAGATTAACCTCATTCTAGACTTCTTTAGGCCTTTCTGAATTAGTAATATATGCTTTCTTTAAGAACAATATGAGTCTTTGTAATAGATCCTTTGTAGAAGAACAATATGAGTCTTTCTGAATCTGTAATAGATCCTTTGTAGACATATTAATAAAAGAACTTCTTTCTATAACTTTTGTTTGAATTTCATTTTTCTCTGTCTGTATATTTCGTAACATCTGCAGTATCTTCTATAATAAAATCACAGAGAGTATGGCATTCACAGTGTTAAAACACATAAAAATATTCATTCTCTATATTAAATTACATGGAGAATGTTCATTCTCCGTGTTAATATAATACGGAGAATGACATTTTCTGTTTTAATTACACTGATAATGCCATTTTCCGTGTTGACTTAAACTGAGAATGTCATTCACAGTGTTATAACGCATGATAATGTTCATTCTCCGTGTAATTTAAAACGGAGAATGGAATTCCCAGAGTTAAAACTAATGAGAATTCTATTCTCCGTGTAATTTAAAACGGAGAATCTCATTCTTCGTCTTGAATTACACGGAGAATGAATTCTCTGTGTTAAAACGAATGAGAATTCTATTCTCCGTATAATTTGAAACGGAGAATGACATTCTCCGTCTTGTATTACACGGAGAATAGCATTCCCTGTGTTAAAACGAATTAGAATATTATTCTTCGTGTAATTTTAAACGGAGAATTCTATTCTCCGTGTTAATCTAACACGGAGAATTCCATTCGAAGTGTTAAAACGCATGGGAATGTTCATTCTCCGTGTAATTTAAAACGGAGAATGTTATTCTCTGTGTCGAACTACACGGAGAATGGCATTCTCATTGTTAGAATGAATGAGAATGCTATTCTCCGTGTAATTTGAAACGGAGAATGTCATTCTCCGTGTAAAATTACACGGAGAATTGTCATTATGCAGTCAATAACTACGAAACATTAGATATAACAGACTTCAAAATAGCACCAATGATATCAAAATTGTAAGAAATGTGTTCCAAAAACAATTTTATAAAAGAAAGAAGGACTGGATATGTATTAACGAGGGGGCGCTGCCCCCTCGACCCCCGTAGAAGGGCGTGGAGGGAGAGGGCAAGTGGTGCGATTGTGTTTACCTAATTCAAGGCAATTCTGGCACCTCATCTTTCTCTTCTCTTTTTTCTTGTTCTCATAGTTGCTCTTATAACGGTCCGCCTTTGGACGACCGGGGGCCCGTTTTGGAACAGGTGGTAGAACCAAGTTAGTTGGTTTATTTTAAAACTATTTTTCACAATCTAGAACTGGACGAATTGCACATGAATATAGCTTCTTGTAGAAATCTGATGTCCAATACTGCTCCACAAAATCATAAACTGATTTGCCCGAACCAAATCTGATGCATTGGATTGTATAGCTGTATAGGAATCTATATACCTTCCATCTGCGACATCTACGATGCCAATCAAGAAGATTCACCAGATGTGAGGAAGTATCTGCCATCACCTCAAACTCAAAATCACCAGACCGATATACCTTATAAGACATGCCATCATCTGTAAGCTGCTTCAGCATATTCTCGACGTATGGAGTCAATTTGTTATTTAAATTAATTGCATCCTTGTGGCGATCCGAAATCATCTTCATCATCTTCACTCGGATAACGTTTACAAGTGCTGAAATATGCATTTTCTTCTCAGTCTTTATCCATGCATTGAATGACTCCGCACAATTAGAAGCAACTGTAGAAGCATGGAAAAGTATAGTGATTCTTATGCGGCCCAGGAACTCCATGCGGCTCAGAACTTGGGGGGTCTCATGCGGCTCAAAAATTCCTCAGTGCCACATGCGGCTCAGAAAGCATTATGCGGCTTAGAAGGAGCCACGTGGCCTTATGAGCTGGCCATAATTACTCCGAGCAGCCGGCCATTAAATGCTCTGACACAAAGTGACAGCAACGATGGCTTGACATAAAGAAGAGATGCGACATTCTCATTAAAAGACGAGAAAAATCTTTGTGATAGCTGGCACAGTTCACAAATTCAAAAAAAATCCTTTATACGGATCGCCTGAGTTATGAGGCCACCCTCATGCGGCTCAGTTGTGAGGCCACCCTCATGCAGCTCAGTTGTGAGGCCACCCTCATACGGCTCGGATGTCAGGTCACCCTCATGCGGCTCGGATGTCAGGCCACCCTCATGCGGCTCGAATGTCAGGCCACCCTTATGCGGCTCAGTCAGGAGACTGCTCTCATGCGGCTCAATCAGGGGTACAGTCCTTCATACGGATCGCAACCTAGTGGCTGTTGGGACACGTGGCAGAAGTTGACTAAGTCTTAACAAATAAGATTTATTGTAACCAACAGATCACAACAGTTCAGATTTATTTCAACCAACATAACAGCCCAGATTTATTGCAACAAACAGATATGGATTAATCTTAACCAATCCCCAACTGCCCACTTCTCAAGGCCCGGTTACTAGGATGTGGCCACGTGTAGTGCCCCGTCCCTATATCGTGCCCCGTAATCCGTCCACGGGATGCGCGAAAAAGGAACACTGTCGCTATCGATTCGGTCGGACCGATAGGTCGGGATCGATCAGGTCGATCGAACGGGAACGGTTGAATTAAGATCCATTCTCCGTTCTGGAATGGCTTCTTCGGAATTAAGTCAAATATTCAGCGGGTTGCGCCTCAAGGATTGACTCTGCGGCTGAGTCGGGAGAGACCTCCTGTTGCTCTACTTTTCACGCCGCTTGCGTTGGTTTTGGCTTTGTTTTCTGAATGCGTTTTCGTAAATATTTTTGATGGTTTTCATGGCTTGCATTTCGAACTCGCATTTCCTATCGAACTTCTTGAATAATGCAGTGTTCTAATCGGTTGCTTGTGCGATTTCAGGTAATCGCGTAGGCGACGTCTAGCGCGACCAACAAGTTCTCTCGCCTGAAGTAAACTCAAGGTGAGTAGCTGACCCTTCTCTTCTCGGTCCCTTCCTAGGTAAATCATAATGTTGTTGCGAGTGAAAGAATAAATGCAAGGGCACGGACACGGTAAAATGATTGAGTTTTCAAAGAGAATGTAGGCTATGTCTTAATAACTAAATAAAAAATGGTCTTTGCACGGTCATGGACAACTTGTCGACAAGGTAGAATTTTCCCCATACGACAACCCGCGGCCACGGGACCGTTGTGGCCAAGAAAGGAAACAATTACATAGCTGTGTTGGGCACGGGTTAGGAGGGGACTTGCAGCGGGGCTCGCTACCCGCGCTGAAAGGGTCCCGTCTAACAAAAGCTAAAAGGGAGTCCATGATGGCTCTGGGAGCCAGTGACCAAACACACGTAATGTTGTACTTCGAATGTAAATGATAACAATTGACATGGAATAACATGGTAAGTTTTATAAGGCGCGGCGCGGTCCGCCGCGGGTAAGTTCAACGTAAATTTCATTATGCTTGTCATTTCTTGTTTGAAATTCATTTGGATGGTTAGAAACATTCATGAACTAAAGTCATATAAACTCTTTAACCAAATGAGAGCTTGGAACTTAAATAGCCACGCACCAGTACAAAGTATAATATACTGATCCTCGCTCTCCACGCAGGTACCCCGAAGCACGAAGGGTGTGCCACTTAAATCTCAAGGCGGCACAAACACTTTTGAAGCCTCGTCTGTGTGTTAAAGGCTTGTTTTTGGATTCCGTTTGAAGAAGACCCCGCGCTCAGTCCAAAAGAAAAGATGGCGACTCGACTTTCCGCAATAGCAGGTAGAAAATATGTAATGATTTTTGCTCGTAAAAAGGAGATGTAATGTATGGAACGACTATCTCATCAGCGTTCATTTTGTAAGTCGAGTCATGTTGTAGCCCGCACGGCAATGATTGTAAAGGAGTCAATGTAAATGAAATGTTAATATCAATGAAAAGTCTACTTCTATTTCAAATATGTCAATCAATTTCTTTGCGTACTCTAACTTGATGTTGTGTTTTGGATGACCTTATGACTATGCCTTGTGCGATTGCAACTTAGGTTCACACGGCATCAAGCCCGGGGGACGACTATCGATTCTACGGACTCGGGGCGTGACATAATGGTATCAGAGCACGGCTTTACATCCTTTGGCCTCGCGTCTAGAGTTTCAAACCTTTGACCTCTCATCGATGAGATAAGTTGTTCCATACAATGAATCCGTAATTGAGACTGATACGTTTGCCTTCGTATAACAGAAGTGCCAGAACCCACGGCCGAGCAAGAACAGAGCGCTTCTAGCGGCTCTAGTAGTTCGCATCGTTCGCGGGCCGAACCTTCTAACGATACCATCGAAAGGATGCTGCGCATGATGGAGGCTCAGCGGAACCAGTCCGAGAACCGACATCAACAGACAGAGGAATGACAGGCCCAGTTCGAAGCTCGCTTCGACGCACATGCTAAACTTCAACAAAAGAAGCTAGATACCCTGCAGCAGATCGTACAGACAATGGCAGCCAACAAAAATTTTGCGACTGCGCCTACCGTTACCGTACCTACTGCCACCGTACCGACGATCCAACCCATTGAAGTCGATACGGAGGAGCCCGAACGTCAACCAGCGGCACAAAAAAAGTACAATTTTGAAGTGTCAAAATTCAAGAAGGCGTGCCGTACTTCCTTCAGCGGTACCGAAGGCCCTTCCATGGTGATCGACTGGTTGGAAGAGCTAGAAGATCACTTCGAGCTTCTCGGTATTGAAGAATCAAAGCAAGTCGCCTGCGCATAACTTCAACTACGGTTGAACGCGCACGACTGGTGGGCCATGCGCAAGCGAGCGATCCGACCGGACAACACCACCGCGCCGATCTCTTGGGCCACGTTTCGTAAAGCTTTTGAAGTCCAGTACCTTCCATCAGCCGTTCGTCAAGCGAAGGAAAATAAATTCATACAGTTGAAGCAAGAGAGCCGGACAGTGGAACCGTATGCCGCAGAATTCAACAAGTTGTCTAAATTTGCTAGTGTGTTTCTGCCTACAGAGGAGTGCCGATTGCGACGGTTCGAAGTGGGTCTGTGACACTCTATCGATGCGTATGTCGGGGTCCCGAAGTACTAGACCGTGGGCGAGGCTCTGAATCACGCTCTCCACCTTGAGAACCTGTATCCTTCCGGTGCTGACGACGTTGTGCGCCACTCCAATCACAAATGTCCTAGCTATACGGAAGGTAACAACTACTCATCAAAGTGTCCACACACTAGTGGCTGTAAAGGCCAGAACTCGTTACCGCGATGCAGACGTTGCAACAAGCTCGGGCATATTGACGACCCATGCTTTACCAAGTCAGAGTGCTTCGCTTGCAGACGAAGGGGTCACTTTGCTCGAGACTGCCCAAATCCTCGACTGAGTCGTAATGTCCCGTCACAACAAAATCTTCAAGAGAATCGAGGACAGGTGCCCCGACCTCCTCCGTCCACTCAACCCGCACCGTAAAGTGACCAAGACCGTCGCCCCAACACTCAGGGCCGCGTCTACGCCATGACTCGAGAAGAAGCGTTGGCATCAGATACAGTAGTATCAGGTATGCTAAAATTCAATAATGTGCCTGCTCGTGTGTTATTTGATTCAGGCACTTCGTATAGTTTTATATCAGCAGACTTTGCCGCCAAGCACAAATTCCCTGTAATATCATTAGATCTTGACCTTAGCGTAAGTACACCTTCGGGCACACCAATACTCACAAACTTTGCCTGCGCCGGCGGGATTATCTGTGTCGACGGTCAAAAGATCGGTCTTGACGTTATAGTTCTAGACATGAAGGACTTTGACATCATTCTGGGAATGGATTGGCTCGGACCGTACAACGCAACCATAGATTACGTCGGAAAGACGATCACCTTCCGCATACCAGGAGTGCCTGAATTCTACTTTTCGTGTGGTGAGGCATCGTCGACCTGCATGCTGATCTCGGCAATTTCTGCTCGGAGGATGCTGTATTCTGGGTGCGAAGGCTTTTTGGCGTCCGTCCGAGACATGCGACAGGATGGTGCAAACGCGGGTCAGACCGACGTTGTGGCAGAATTCCCCGATGTATTCCCGGACGAGCTACCCGACATGCCCTCCGATCGAGAAGTCGAGTTCAGCATCGATACATTCTCCGATACTCGACCGATTTCCAAGCCCCGTACAGAATGGCCCCCACCGAGCTGAAGGAACTCAAGGTCCAGATACAAGAGTTACTCGACAGATGATTTATTCGGCCTAGTGTTTCACCGTGGGGAGCGCCCGCGTTGTTCGTGAAGAAAAATGATGGGTCCATGCGTCTGTACGTCGATTACCGAGAGCTGAACAAGGCCACCATCTGGAACAAGTGCCCATTGCCCCGCATAGCCGACTTATTCGATCAACTGTAAGGCGCCTCGGTATTTTTGAAGATTGATCTCCGCTCGGGCTGTCATCAACTCAAGATCAAGTCAGACGACGTGCAAAAGTAAGCCTTTCGCACTCGATATGGCCACTACGAGTTCCTGGTGATCCCATTCGGCCTGACGAACGCCCCTGCCACCTTCATGGATCTAATGAATCGGGTATTTTGACTATTTCTCGATAAATTTGTGGTAGTCTTTATTGACGATATTCTCATCTACTCGAAGGACAGGGCGCAACATACAGAACATCTACGGGCCGTGCTCCAGACACTTCGAGAGAATGAGTTGTATGCAAAGCAGTGTAAGTGCAAATTTTGGCTAAGCAACGTATCCTTTCTTGGTCACATCATTTCGTCCGAAGGCATTGCAGTCGACCCGAAGAAACTGGAAGCTGTTGCTGATTGGAAACGGCCTACGTCTGTTAGTGAGATTCGAAGCTTTCTTGGTTTGGCGGAATACTATCGATGCTTCGTGAAAGATTTCGCGAAGATTGCATCGCCATTGACTCGCCTCACTCAAAAGTGAGTCGTGTATGAGTGGTCGGATGACTGTGAAGCTTCTTTCCAGGAGCTAAAATAGCGACTAATTTTGGCCCCTATACTCGTACTTCCGGATGGGCCAGAGGGTTTTCAGATATTCAGCGAAGCTTCAGGCCAGGGCTTGGGATGTGTGCTCATGCAGCGAAACAAGGTGATACCCTTCGCCTCCAGACAATTGAAGACGCACGAGAAGAACTATCCTACGTACGACTTGGAGTTAGCGACGATTGTGTTCTCGTTGAAATTGTGGCGTCACTATCTATACGGTGTGGCGTGCGCGATCTATACCGACCATAAGAGCCTCAAGTATCTCTTCACCTAGAAGGAATTGAACTTGCGACAGAGACGCTGGCTCGAGCTGATCAAAGACTATGACTTGACGATCGACTACACTCCGGGCAAGGAAAATATTGTGGCGGACGCTCTGAGTCAAAAATATCTTGCCTCGCTATCTATCAACCGCAGACTACTACAAGATCTAGAAGAAATGGGTATCGACCTCCGGGTTCGATTCAGGGATGTACGGTTGGCGCAGCTGCAGTTAGAGCCGAGTTTGCTGGAAAATATCATGACCGCTCAGAAGGATGATCCGTACCTGAAGAAGATGCACGAGCGAATTTCAACAGGTAGTGCAACCGACTTTGTGGAAGATAAGACTGGCGTGCTGAGATTGAACGGCCGACTATGTGTTCCGGATGATTCAGAACTACGAAAGGAGATAATGTCGGAGGCACATTATGCGAAATATACCTTGCATCCGGGCAGTACCAAGACATATAAGGACCTCCGCACGACCTTCTGGTGGCACGAGATAAAGTGAGATGTGGCGCTCTTCGTGTCACAATGCATGGCCTGTCAGTAGGTGAAAGCTGAGCATCAGTGACCGGGCGGGGAGATGCAGAACCTCGCTATTCCAGAGTGAAAATGGGATCACGTCACTATGGACTTTATCGTTGGACTGCCGAAGACACCGCGGGGGAGCGACGCCATCTGGGTCATCGTCGATCGATTAACCAAGTCAGCACACTTTATTGCCATTAAAGTTACTTGGAGCGTTGATCGCCTGACGCAGATTTACCTTGACAAGATAGTACGACTACACGGAGTTCTAGTATCCATCGTCTCTGATCGGGATTCACGGTTCATGTCACGATTCTGGAGTAGCCTTCAGTCGACGCTGGGTACCAAGTTGCATTTCAGGTCAGCTTACCATCCTCAGGCCGACGGCCAAACGGATCACGTTAATCAGATTTTCGAAGACATGCTACGACTCTGCACAATTGACTTCAAATCAAACTGGGACGTCCACCTACTGCTGGCGGAATTTGCATACAACAATAGCTACCAGTCTAGTATCCAAATGGCGCCGTATGAAGCTTTGTACGGTCGGAAGTGCAGATCGCCCATTTGCTGGGATGAAGTCGGGGAACGGCAGGTACTCGTCCCGGAGCTGGTGGAGCAGACCGTACAGAAGGTCAAGCTAATTCGAGAAAGACTGAAGATTGTACAGAGTCGGCAAAAGAGATACGCTGACACCCATCGAAGACCGCTTGAGTTCCAGGTGGGCGATCACATGTTCCTGAAGGTGTCACCCATGCGAGGAGTTACTCGGTTCGGTACGAAAGGAAAGCTGAGTCCGAGATTCGTTGGGCCGTTCGAAACACTCGAGAGGGTCGCCCCAGTGGCCTATAAAATTGCCCTACCATCGGCGCTTAAAGGTGTGCACAATGTCTTCCACGTCTCTCAATTGCGAAAGTACGTGCACGATGCTAGGCACGTGGTGGATTTTGGCCAGCTGGAGCTTAAGTCTGACTTATCCTACGTTGAAGAGCCAGTTCAAATCTTAGAATGCAAGGATAAGCTGCTGCGGAATCTAGCGATCCCGCTTGTTCGCGTCCTCTGGAGAAACCATTCGGTCGAGGAGTCGACGTGGGAGCTTGAGTCAGAAATGAAGGAGAAGTTCCCTTCATTGTTCTCGTAGAGGTAGGTTCTATTCTTAAGTTTCGAGGACGAAACTTTTTCTTGGTTGGTTATGGTGTAGTGCTCCGTCCCTACAACGTGCCCTGTAATCCGTCCACGGGGTACGCGCGAAAGGAACACTGTCGCTATCGATTAGGTCGGACCGATAGGTCGGGATCGATCGAGTCGATCGAACAGGAATGGTTGAATTAAGATCCATTCCCCGTTATGGAATGGCTTCTTCGGAACCAAGTCCCATATTCAGCGGGTTGCGCCTCAAGGATTGACTCTGCGGCTGAGTCGGAAGAGACCTCTCGTTGCTCTGCTTTTTACGCCGCTTGCGTTGGTTTTGGCTTTGTTTTCTGAATGCGTTTTCGTGAATGTTTTCGATGGTTTTCATGGCTTGTATTTCAAACTCGTATTTCCTATCGAACTTCTTGAATAATGCAGTGTTCTAATCGGTTGCTTGTGCAATTTTAGGTAATCGCGTAGGCGACGTCTAGCGCGACCAACAAGTTCTCTCGCCTGAAGTAAACTCAAGGTGAGTGGCTGACCCTTCTCTTCTCGCCCCTTCTTAGGTAAATCATAATGTTGTTACGAATGAAAGAATAAATGCAAGGGCACGGACACGGTAAAATGATTGAGTTTTCAAAGAGAATGTAGGCTATGTCTTAATAACTAAATAAAAAATGGTCTTTGCACGGTCATGGACAACTTGTCGACAAGGTAGAATTTTTCCCGCACGGCAACCCGCAGCCACGGGACCGTTGCGGCCAAGAAAGGAAACAATTACATAGCTGTGCTGGGCACGGAATAGGCGGGGACTTGCAACGGGGCTCGCTACCCACGCTGAAAGGGTCCCGTCTAACAAAAGCTAAAAGGGAGTCCACGATGGCTCTGGGAGCCAGTGACCAAACACACGTAATGTTGCACTTGGAATGTAAATGATAACAATTGACAGAGAAGAACATGGTAAGTTTCATAAGGCGCGGTGCGGTCCGCCGCGGGTAAGTTCATCGTAAATTTCATTATGCTTGCCATTTCTTGTTTGAAATTCATTTGGATGGTTAGAAACATTCATGAACTAAAGTCATATAAACTCTTCAACCAAATGAGAGCTTGGAACCTAAATAGCCACGCACCCATACAAAGTGTAATGTACTGATCCTCGCTCTCCATGCAGGTACCCCGAACCACGAAGGGCGTGCCACTTAAAGCTCAAGGCGGCGCAAACACTTTTGAAGCCTCGTCCGTGTGTTAAAGGCTTGTTTCTGGATTCATTTTGAAGATGACCCCGCGCTCAGTCCAAAAGAAAAGATAGCGACTCGACTTCCCGCGATAGCAGGTGGATAATGTGTAATGGTTTTCGCTTGTAAAAAGGGAATATAATGTATGGAACGACTATTTCATCAGCGTTCATTTTTTAAGTCGAGTCATGTTGTAGCCCGCGCGACAATGATTATAAATGAGTCAATGTAAATAAAATGTTAATATCAATGAAAAGTCTACTTTTATTTCAAATGTGTCAATCAATTTCTCTGCATACTCTAACTTGATGTTGTGTTTCGGATGACCTTATGACTTTGCCTTGTGTGATCGTAACTTAGGTTCGCACGTTAACCACCCGGGGGACGACTATCTATTCTATGGAATTGGGGCGTGACACCACGTGGCTGTACATCCCACTCATCACAAATTCTTATAAATAGCAAGGTGCTATTCCCTTGTACAGACGCACAGAGCAACAGAGAGATATAGAGAGCATTTCTTCACCGGAGCCGAGGTTGCGTTCGATCGTCCAAGGAGTAAGGCAGAGTTGATAGCACTTTTTCGAGCCTCTACCGTCACCCCAGAATCTAAATTAAACAATTGTACTTAGATTGCTTTTTCTAGGTTTTGTTCCTAGGCTCTCTTGTACGAGCGAGTTTGTAATTGTGAATCAAAGTTCAGTCCTCCCATAAAACTGTTCTATTCTTAGATAATCAATGGCAAATACGATGGCGACTCTGTTGGGGACTAACTTCTCCACTTCTGAGAAGTTGGTGACACAATCAGACGCAGCCAAACTTGGCTCCACGCAACAGATGCTAGTTGTTCGCTTCGACCAGCAAGCGTTTGAAGAGATGCTCTCTGACGGGAGCGCTTACCCGGTCCAGAAGCGAGCCGGCACGAAGAAGGCCCGTAGGGAGTGGAGGCCCAAAACTGCTGCTCCTCCCTAAGCTCTGGAAGAAGTGTTCTCTGCTGCCCAAGACGGCAGAGAAGACTTACATGCGGTCCCACTTCAGGCCACAGAGGACCCTGCTGTCCCCAAGTCTGGCAGAGGAAAGTACTACGATGCTGGACTTACGGGAGCAAAAGGGAACTCTGTGCGAAAGCTGCATAAGGGCGCCCGCCGTATGAAGGCTTATGCGGCCACCAATCTTAGCCGCATGGAGATGGCTCATGCGGCCACAAGCTCCATCCGCATACAGAAGCCTCATGCGGCTACAAATTCCAGCCGCGTACAGAAGCTTCATGCGGCCATAAACTCCTGTCGTATACAGAAGGCTCATGCGGCCCCCACAACTTTCAGCCGCATGCAGGATGTTTATGCGGCCGCCAAGCTCAGCCGTAGGCCATCCACCCTATGTGGCTCAGGTTCAATCTTCAACCGCCTCTCATGCGGTCCTGACCACAAAAACTCCTATGAGGATGTGCCAGCTCTGTGCGGCACAACTTGGACTCTTCCTACTACGCGCCTTCGGGCGTTAGAGCGAAGAAGTCTAGGACAGCGCGGGCTCGTCAAGCTCAGTCGGTTGTCCCAACTTCTGACCATCAAAGAGTTCCGTTAACTGTTATACGGGCCTCTGATGGAAAGTTGTACAAAACTATTCGTGTCCAGCCCCCGGCGGCTAACGGACATGATAGTTCTCAAAAGACTCCCAACAATGATAAGGGGCAAGTACTTTTACTAGCCTCACATCAGGGAGCAAATATGATGCCAACACACTCGTGCACTCGGGATTCCCGGGCCCATAAAACGAGTGTAAAGGTTGCTCGAGAAGCACTTGACTTGCGTGATGTGATCCTTCACAAGCGCAAGGAAAGAGAAGAAAGCTCAGTGTGCTGAGAGTCTTTCCAAGGACATCACTATACCCAAGTCATTGTCAATTGCTGCTGCAACAAGACAGCAGCACAAGAGGGCCAGCAGTCCGTCTTCCAACGACTGCAGCGGCCAGAGCAAAGCTCGGGAGATGAGGCACTTCCTTTTCCCTCCTGTAATTTTGCCCGAAAGGTCCCTACCAGCAAGGGAGGGAAGAAAGCAAACGTTTCCAGCCCGACGATCTCTACTAGCGCGGCTAAGAAACTCTCCTCTAAGCGGTTGTCCACAACCACCACAGGAGGAGTTTATCAAGGCACCCGCTCGAAGACGAAATCTTCAACACTTGGAGGTTCGTCATCCACATTCCTGGGGGTAGCCGAAGCTGGGGGTAGCACTCCCCAGAACATTCATGACAATCCGGTGTTCCAAAAAGATGAACCAGGGGAGACAATTCCTCCCACAGATGCAACAGAACCGGACGCCCCTGGACACGTCCATGGGTGCCAAGATGAAGCAACCTCCTATGCAGGGGGTAACACTTCCTTCGAGTCCGAATCGGAGGGGAACATTCCTACATATCGCGATGACTTCTCCATTCGGGGGTATGATCGGAGGGCACATCCTCCACAGTTCCTTCCACGGTTCTCCGTGTGAGAACAGTATTCTGAGAATGACCAGGACGGTCCCAGCGATCGACAGCGCCTCGACACTCTTGAGGCCATACTTTATACCCTGGTCAAGTCAGTAGATGAGATTAAGGCAGCCCTGTCGACTCTCCAAGGAAGGACGCCTGGCCAAACAAGCTTGGGTCCCGCAGTCAATGCGGACTCAAACACAACTGCACCAACCCCGGGTGACAATCCACCCGGGATATCGGCTTTTGTTGCTGCAGACGAGGCTAGGGAGGTAAAAAGAGAGGTACAAGAACTTCGAGCAATGTTTCATCCCCGAGAGAACTCTCAGGACCTCAGGATACGACAGCCGTAACCCGCTGCATGGAGAGATGTCCCCTTCCCTCCTCGATACAAGCCATTCAACATTAATCCATATGATGGCAAGACCTCTGTAAGCCGATACGTGACCTACTTTGAGGTCACAACAGATCATCTGCCGCATGACGATGCCATCCTTACACGATTGTTCATCGGGGCATTGGAGGGAGTCACATTCGACTGGTACCGCAACTTGTCGGACAACTGCATCCATTCCTTCGTCGGCTTCAAACGGATGTTCTTAGAGAGGTTCTATGAGGTGGGGCAAGATGTGACCATGTCAACCCTCATGGACGTTATCCAAGGAGAGAAGGAGCTGACAAGAAACTACATTGAGCGGTTTCGCCAAACCGCGATAAAGTTGCCCTCCGGTAACCCGGACTCCTCCTTAATTAAAATTTGCCAAAAGAGGCTGCTCCCCACAATCAGCCTCTGGATGGGCGAAAGTCAGTTTAAGGACTGGAAGACTTTCATCATCAGCGCCACTAGCACAGAAGACAAGTTGAAAAAAGCTCGCCAATTGGGATTGTACATCTCGAAAGGAGAGGACAAGGGCAAATGCCCTAATGCCAACAACAACAACGGTGGTAATTTCTCCAACGACCGAGACAACAAGGGCAAACAGGCTATGGTGGCTGACACAGCCCCGAAGCCCGAACCGAAGCAGGCAGAAAAGCAGTGGCCGCAGATGACTTACTCCTTCGAGGATAGCCATGTGAAGCCCATCTTTGACATACTCTTACAAGGAGACAGAATTCAGCTCCCTCCACCACGGCGTGAACCTCGACCCGCAGAGATGGAGAGCCCCAAGTACGGCCACTACCGTCGCTACATCTACCATGCTATACAAGACTGCTTCCAATTGAAACGGTACATCCAGAACCTCATCGACATCAAGGCCCTGGCCATTGATTTCGAAGAGGTGACAGTCGCTGCCAACATAGTGTCAGTCCAATTCGGCAGCTTCTCGTCGACGAGGACCCAAGACGGTGTAGTACCCGTCCCTCGGGCAAAAATGGAGGTCGCTAATCTTCCACCCTCCCCGAGACCAGGCTGCGGGGCTGGTACCCCTCACCATATCTCGACGGGAGGTCATGTAGGTCCACCCGGACTTAGTATCTGAAGTAACCCAGCCAGCATCACCCTCTACTGGCAAGAAGAATGGCGGGAAAGTCAAGTCCTACCGTACAATCTCGACCGACGTCGAAGAAGCGACAGCTGTCGTTACCCGGTCTGGTGTGCAAACTCAACCTGCGTTGGGTAACTCGGCTGAAGAACGTCAGCCGGCCACTGCTGATACCCCAGAACCATTTCAAACTCTGCCGGCCGATAAGCCCAAGCCAAAGGAGACCCGCTTTGACAAGCCGCTCCAGAAAGACATGCCTCATGGGCTGGAGAAGCCCTACAATTTTGATATCTTGGCACAATTGGCCAATACACCAGCCAAATTATCATTATATGAGCTCCTAAGACTCTCCAAAGATGCTCGTATCGTACTGAGCGAAGCACTCCAGAATACCGACGCATATCTGTCTCAGGCCAATCTTACATAGGAGAGCTCGCCAGCGGATCTCCAAGGCAGCTCTTGCACAGGTACAATGTCCAACATTGTCTTTACTCCGCAAGATATGCTTATCAAGACCAACCTGCACGATCGCCCTCTGTATTATACTGGATACGTCGGCGACATCAAGGTGGATCGGATGCACATTGATCCCGGTTCTTCAATAAACATTATTCCGAAGAGCTTGCTTCACCATCTGTGCATCCCTATGCATTGGCTGACTCCTACCAGCACCTCCATCAGCGGTTTCAATTCTGGGAGAAGCTATCCCATTGGAAAGATTTGCCTGAAGTGCCAAATTGGCGACCTTCAGTCGGAAGTAACCTGCTATGTCATCGACGCAGACACCTCCTACAATATTCTCATGGGATGTTCGTGGATACATGATTACATGATCGTGCCCTCTACATTGCATGAGTGCTTCAAGTACGTCGACAAACACGACTTCGTGAGGACGAAATTTGCCGACATCGATCCCTTCAAAGGGGTTGAATCTTATTATTCGGATTCTTACTTGTACGAGAAATCAAAGAGGCACCTGGTCAAGGAGGATGTTCAAGAGCAGACGGAGGCTATTGCGGGGCCTGAGGAACACTTGAGAATCTATCTCCAATCCCGTAAACCAGGCAGGACTGCACCTCTTACAGCCACTCTGCGTAGAGAAGCAACTGGTCTTCCGGTGCTCACTGCACAAAAGGAGTAGATGATAATCCGACTGCCAAGGTCTGGCCATGGGCCAAGACCCACTATGGAGCCGCTGACAGTCAGGCTGCCTAGAGCCGGTCAACAACAAACAGAAGAGTCCAATCCTTCTGTTAAGCCAATGAGGATTCGTCTTTCCAGGACAAGTCGAAAGCCGAGCGCTAAGCCGGGGACTACTAGTGAGCCAACATCATCCCGCTCAATACCAAGCACTAAGCCGGGGGTCGCTAGTGTGCCAACAACTCCACGTTCAGCACCACCAGTGGAGCCCCTGATGATCAAGCTGTCCAGGTCATCCTCCCAGTCTTCATTGATACAGGGGTTGTTGAAGAGGAATTAGAGCTGGCCAAGTATGTGGCTGCCCACACTGATGTTCCTTCTGTTGATGATGTAATTCCACCTGAAAAGATACCTTTCTTCATCAATAAAGGGCTATCTTTGAACTACCTCGAGCTTGATAAGCTTTGTATAATGTATGCTGTGGAACACGGTATAGGCACCAACCTACACACACAAGTGACAAACGTCTATACCACAAACCAACTCACTCATGTGGAAGATGCTTGCTTCATAGTCGAGGGAGAGGATTATCCAATCATCTTCGGCCGGGAGAATGATCTACAGCCTTTCAGGATAGAAGAAGTTAATATCGAACCCGACACCGGAAGGCTGTCCCTTTACCTGTATAGCTCCCGATCCAAGTACCTCATGCAAAAATAGGGGTATGATATGGAGGCTACATCAGGCTTGAACTACGGCACTGGCCGGCGATTACCTTTGCAGTTGCCAGTCCCGGCTGAAAAACTATAGGATTACTACAATAAGACTAGACGTTGTCTAGGCTATGTTACACCTACAACAACTCCTGAAAGCTCAGATGAGGAATGTGACTGGAATTCACATTCGACCGGATCACCTACTTCTGATTCGGATATCAGTATCGGGGACATATTCAGGCAAGCTTTGTCTGTCAATATGGCATTTGCTGACGCCTATGAAGAAGACGAAGATGTACCCAAGCTTCTCGAATTAGAGCCATAGATTCAATAGCTAGATGTGCATTGGGAGAAGCGTTTCGAACAGAGAGATCCTCCTACCGAAGATGAGGTCATGCAAGTTGACCTCGGTGATGAATCCTCTCCAAAGCTAATATTCGTCAGCAAAAGCCTGACGGACGAAGAGCGGGAGGCACTTTTACAACTCGTCAGAGAATACATTGATGTGTTCATCTGGAGCTATGAAGACATTCAAGGGCTAAACCCCGAGGTTGTACTCCATAAGCTCAACATTCATCCGGACGTAAAGCCTGTCAAACAGCAGCAACGACGGTTCCGCCCAGATATCATGAATTCTATCGAAGCTGAGGTTAACAAACTGATAGCCAGCGGATTCATCCGGGAGAAACAACATCAGACTGGGTCGCCAACATAGTACCGGTCCTCAAGAAAAATGGAAAGATCCGAATTTGCATCGACTTTCGAAATCTGAACGAAGCATGTCCTAAGGATGAGTTCCCTCTTCCTATTACGGATATAATGATCGACAACACATGTGGCTTTGAGCACATGTCGTTTATGGATGGCTTCTCAGGATACAACCAAATCAAGATGTTTCCTGATGATGAAAAGCATATATCATTCCGAACGCCGATTGGCGTGTACTGTTACACAGTCATGCCCTTTGGTTTAAAGAATGTCGGTGTCACCTATCAACGAGCTATGAGCGTCATCTTCAGAGATCACTTGCGTAAAACCGTGGGGTGTTACGTCGACGACATCGCCGTCAAAAGCCGCTCTAAGGAAGATCATCTGCACGATCTGAGGATAGTCTTCGACCAGATACGAGCACACAACTTGAAGATGAATCCCACCAAATCTTTTTTGGGTGTATCTAGCGGGAAATTCTTGGGTTTTATCATTACGGCCCAGGGAATCCATATAGACCCTGAGAAGACGAAGGCAATTATGGAGATGGGTCCCCCAAGAAATCTCCGAGAACTCAGAGGCCTTCAAGGAAGATTAGCCTACATCAGGAGATTTATTTCTAACCTCTCTGGGCGGTGTCAACCATTCACCCACCTCATGAAGAAGGGCTTCTTTTTTGTATGGGATGAAGAATGCCAACGCACCTTCGACAACATTAAAGAATATCTGTCAAACCCTCCAGTCCTGGTGGCCCCGGTTGCTGGAAAGCCGTTCTTGCTTTACGTACGAGCAATGGAGCATTCCCTCGGTGCTCTACTAGCACAGAACAATGATGCAGGGCATGAATAAGCCATCTATTATCTTAGCCGAATGATGATAGGACCTGAGCATAGATACACCGCCATGGAAAAGGAATGTCTTGCTTTGGTGTTCGCTTTGCAGAAGACGCGACACTATTTTACAGGACAAACCATCCATGTCATATCCCGAGTTAACCCCTCAGGGTTCTCATGACCAAGCCAGGTGCGCTCAGCTCTCGCCTTGCTACCTGGGCGATATTACTATCTCCCTACCGCATGATCTTCGTCCCGTAAAAGGCTGTTAAAGGTCAAGCTCTGGCAGACTTTTTAGCAGCTCATCCTGGCTCGGAGTCAACAAGAATATATGAAGAGATTCCGGAGGAAGTCGCCAACTCAAACATGGCTTCCCATGATACCGTCTGACGAATGTTCTTCGACGGTGCTTCAAGAACCGAGCCCAAGGACAACATCGTCAGTGGAGTCGGAGTGGTACTAATTTCTCCCTTTGGCTTGGTGATTGTCACGACCCGCTACCCAAATTGTTGGGCCAGGCCGAGGCATGCCCAGCCTACGTTGAGATAAAACGTAGTAAGCTGTTCTAAAGACAACAGGATAAGACTAAATGTGCTAACAGTTCTATAAGTGAAGAAGAATCATAAATGCTCCAAACACAAAAGTCGTCGTATATAGTAAAATGTCCAAGTACAAGTGAACTGCAAAGTAAAACTGGATACATGTCCAGTTACAAAAAGATATAGTCTAATACATGTCTACTCTCAAAGTCTAAGTAAACAAAGACAACTAGGCGAGGTTCCCCGCAGGAACATCCTCGTAAAGCAGAGCCTGGTCCTCGGCAGTATCTCCATAGTATGTGTCACAGAGTAACTCCTCCTCAGTAAGGACACCTACAACGTTATCCTGTCAGGACGGGAGCAAGTACTGAATCTAACAAACTAGCATATGAAACATGGAAATGAACACGAGAGGAATAACTGGAAAGCATGGCATCACACAGTCTATCATGGCAAGGACACATATGTCATAGAGACAGATGTATATGTAATGTTTAAAACTGTAGCAGGTACGTGATCGGTCAATAGATGTACAATGTACTGAGGCACAATATAAATAAAATGTACATACGTACAAGTGAAACAAGCGATAGATGTACATACGTACAAATACAGCTGGTGTGCCTACGACAAGGTATACATAAAATGTCAACCTTGCTCGGTACGTACGTACGAGTAAGGGGGCAAGACCACGTACGCTACTAACAGTTTCTCCATAACCCAAATTCTAATCATGTGAGAGATACATCAAGACTGTTTTAAGCATGGTAGTAACTAAAAGTACAACATGTAGAGATCTAACTTGCTACCCCAAGGATCAGCATTTAACATGGTAGGGTTTGCAGTTCATTTATGTGACAATATGTAAAGTTCGTAGAAAGTACTTGTCTCTAGCAAAGCAAAACAAAACAAGCTGCGATAACAGTGCTACGGATGTCCGGTTACTCGTCACTGTAGAAGTAAATACAATAACTTAGTTTTTTTACAGTAAGTTAAAACACTAGGACACTAATTGGTGAAATACGACTTGTGACTGGGCACCTAGCCAAAATGATGACTTTGGCATAGGAGACCAATGTGGGGTGACACACTACTTTAACTAACTTTCTAGGGTCTTTACACTAGTGAGGGGTGGGGTTTAACACGGCTAAAGCTCAAAATAACACCAAAAGCTACAAGTCGTAATTAATCAAAAAATAAATCAAAAGACTATTGTGTTCTAACAATTTTAAAGATAGACAAAAAGCCTAGTTTTTTTTAAGGTAAAGTACCAAAGTGATCCTTGTTAATCATAGAAATTTATTATAATTTTTCTGGAATTTATTAACCAGTACAAGTATTTTATAAAAATCAGTTTTCCTAAGTATACAGAAAATGAGTTTTGGTTTCATATGCCAAACTAGTGGCAAAACAGTAAATTAAATACTACAAAAATTATACTAAATTAGCTAACTTAACATAGTATCTAAATACTATTTTTCCATAATTTTAGCAGTACTTTAAGTATTTTTAGAAAATCAAAAACAGCCTTGCACACAATAATTAATTATCTGCGTATTTTGTCCATGTATATAATTTGAACCAAAGTTCAAATACAGGACCCAAGGCCATGAATCAAGTCCAATATGACTTGTACAGGTCTTGAATGTGTGAAAACACATTTGAGCCCAAATACCCATGCTAGGCTTGGACACCAAATGGTTGCAGTAATTTAAATATACAGAAAATACAAAGTGGTAGAAATAAATATTATTATTTTAATATGGTAAAGTTATGCATAGTGAAAATATACATACATATGTTTTTAAAAGTACATATATATATGTAAGGAAAAATACTTAATTTATAAAGTATATATATATATATATGTAAAAAAAAATATATATATATATATAAGAAAACACTTAATAATATAGTGTATATATATAATATATATACACATGAAAAAATATATATACATATATACATATATGTATATATATACATATAAACATATATATATAAAATTTACTAACTATAAAATATATACATATATATAAAATACTGTCTAAATATAGTATATACATATATATATACTAATATATATATATATATATATATATATATATATATATATATATATATATTTTTTTTCTTTATATATATATATATATATATATATATATATATATATATATATATATATATATATATATATATATATATATATATATATATATATATAAACATATAAAACAGAAAAAAGAAAAGAAAAGAAACTGAAAAAGAAAAGGAAAAGGAAACAGAAAAGAAGAGGGGGGGGGGGGGCTCGAACCCGAGCGCGCCGGGGGGGGGGGGGGGTGGTTTAGTTAGGTCGGGCTGGCCAGGGGGTCAGCCCGTGGCTTGTGTTAGAGTTTAGGTTTTGTTTATTTTATTCAGGTTTTAGGTTAATAACATAGTAGCCCGAAATACCACTCTGTGTCCTGACAGTTTGGGACACAGAGTCTGCGTGTCCGTGCTATGCACGACACGCACGAGCTTCGATTTACGTGTCCAAGTACTGGACTAAGGTTCCCGTGTCCTGGCGAGTCTCGCGCGTGAAAACGAGACACGCACGACACGATTTGAGTCATGTTACCTACGTGTCCGTCTTCGGGGGGGGATTCGAAGGTCGTGGACGGCGGAGGAGGCGTCGGGACGGCGGCGCTCCGGTGGCGCTGGGGTCGTCTCGACAGGGCACGTCGAATGGTGGTGGTGGTTGGTGACGACGACGGCTGTGGAGGCGGCGCTGGGGGTCGCCGGAGTTAGGGTTAGGGTTAGGGTTTGGCTCGTCGGAGAAGAAAGGGGGGTTGGGGTGGTCGTTTAGGGTTAGGGTTTCGTCTGGGGAAGGAAGGGGGGTTTTATAGATGGGTTAGGGCGGTGCTAGGTCGGTCGGGCAGCCGAAAATGGCGGGGGCTGCCCGTCGTCGGTCGTCGGCGACGTGGCTGGGTCGTCGGGGGCAGTTAGGATTAGGATTAGCGTTTAGGTCCCTGTAGTTTAGGAATTTACGGATAGGTCCCAAATCACTAATGTGCAAATATAAATTTGCATTCCACATTTAAAAACAATTCATTAATTACAAACTGATATATTAACAATTAAATAAATTGTATACTGATTTAAAAACAATTCAAAAAATTGCAAAATGATATTAAAACATTTTAGGAAATTACAAATCAATATTTTTGTATTAAAAATTCATTTAAAAATTCTAAAAAAAATCCTAAAAATCATAATAAATATTTTTAAGGCTAAAAATGACATTAATAATTAATTAACACTAATTTTATAATGTTTGAAAACAGGGGCTTACAAGTCTTCCCTCCTTGAAAAATTTCGTCCTCGAAATTCACAAGGATTGAAGACCCGACAATATTCTAACATAGCAAGCAATGCAATAAAATGACTAAGGCTGTGATCGAAACTAACCTCTAAGGTATCAAGCGGGAACGGGTGGTTCCCTCGCAGCGGTTGGATCGAACAAGTAAGGGTATCTCTCCCTCATGTCCGACTTCCTCTTCCAAGTAGATTCACCTGGGGAGTGACGGCTCCAAGCTACTCGTACTAGGGGTATAACCTTGTTCCTCAGCCTCTTCTCTCTCCTGTCTAATATCTCCACTGGCTGCTCAGAAACTGTAAGGCTCGGTCCGACCTCCAACTCTGTATGATCTAGCACATGACTGGGGTCTGGAACATATCTCCTCAGCTGAGATACGTGAAAGACGTCGTGAACTTCAGAAACAGTAGCCGGCTCTCGAGAGTCCACTTCTCCTGACGCCTACAAAGAAAAGGAGAAGGATTATATCACAATACAGAAAAGAATAGCTAAGAAAAGATGGTTGTAATTCTATTCACCTCCGAAACAACATCAACATCATCGCTTCTCTCCCGAATGACTGGTCCGTGGGGCTTGACAACGGCCCGCTTCCGGGAGTAAGTTATACTGCCAACAGCAGATTCATGTCTGCTTCGCTTGCGCGAAGGACCAGGCATAATAGGGGGCTGATCTACCACCACATCATCTGCGGGAGGAAGAGGCAGGTCATCGGGGTCATCCTCTTCGTCCGTATTGGTGGACTCTGAGTTCGACACCTCAACTGCATTCCCCTGCTTCGTCCTCGTCTTGGACCCTTTTGGTTTCTCCTCCAAACCAGTACCGACTATAAAACTGGTACTTGGGACAAAATCGGTAGGGGGCTTGTTCACCATAACATGGTACAGAGCTGCCATGTACAAAATCTGCCCTAGCGCCCTAACATCAGGCACAGAGAAGCTGGTACGGGTGTGAACCGTATTATAGTAGTGCCAAGCCCTGATACCGTCGATGACACTACCCTCAAAACCCAGGCAGGGGCTGGGATTGTCCAGAAATAGTTGACTATATCCAAACTGTCGGGCAAACCGACTGGGCAAATAAGGCTCCAGGAAGACAGAGTTGCGGTTGCGGTATACTAGGTGTGCAGGACGGATGTTCTGCAACCAGAGGAGCATCTTATCAGACAAGAGATAGGGGGGCCCAGTACCGTCAAGATGTACGCCATTCACTTCTTCATCTGTGAAAGGAGGAAGAGCCACAAAAAAGGTGTATCTGTCCACTCTCGTCAGCGTCATTCGACAGGCTGGCATGGTACTACACTCCCAAGGCATACGGCATTACCGGAAGATGAAGGCATCATCCGCAGTTACACCGTCTTCTTGGCCAGGCCCTATCAAAGACTGGCAGTACATCAACAGCCACCCATCAGATAATGATAGGGCAGTTCGATCCGCTCAAAGTCTTTTGTCGTATTACGGGCAATGACCTTGGACGAGAAAGCACGGAAGGCGCGATGTATGCTGCACACCATGGCAGGGAGGAAAGCTAGTCTGGCCCCAAAGACTAGCTTCACTGCAGGAAGGATAAAGTTACGGCTGATTCTCTCAATAGAGTCAGCCCCTCCCGAAACTATACAATTCCGTAGCCACACCATCAGAAATCCGGCCAGAAGAGCCTTCTCGGACAACTGCTGAGTGTCTTAATAAAAATAAACAAAAGAGTCAGATAGACTCCCGAATCTATCGCCGGTGGTTCTTACCCTCTTGGCGGTCGACACCTGCTCCTGCACCTCCTCCCGAGTTCGAGGACTTCGGGAAGAAATCCGGCATGAGGTGCCGAGCTTAAAAAGGTAAGTGAGCCATGCCTTTGTATGAGGAAGGTTCCCTTCCGAGCTATCGTTCTTTTTCTTCGACATCTGCTGGCACGTGCTGTGATGACACAGCAATTTTTGGTAGACAGCAACAAAGCCCGGGAACCTCTGCTCCAACTCCTCGAACTCTTCGTTCGTGGGAGTGTACACTTCGAAGACTTCATTTCCCTAGGACAGCCTGGAGACTTCACGCATCTCGTGGAGAGCGAGTCCCATCTCTTCGCCTGGTGTAAAGAAGGTCCCCGTTCTGCGGTTGTATATTTTGAGAAGAGCCATGAAGAGCTTCTTATTTATGGCTAAACCATAACAGGTACCCCGAATGGCATGATACAAGCCGATCTCGTGCAGGAGATTCTCGTATGTCCGCAGAATCCACGTGGTTAAGTTGATCCACGAAGGGATGGGGTTCATCCAATTCAGCAGCGCCAATCGACCAATAGGGTAGGACCCCTTCTAAGCAAGCTGATTCATAAAGGTGTCAGCTTGAGAGAGCCTGAAGTTGGGACCCTGCACGTTTAAGAAACTAGCTTGAGCCAACCCCATCACATAGCAGCTGATCGGTGTCTTGGTCGCTACTACTGACCCCAACTTTCTGTTGTAATGAATATCGCCCATAAATATTTCGTGTCGACTCGGAGTCAAGGAATTCACCATCTTCCTGTCCATCGGCAGCATGTTGAACCACGACAGTGGGAAGTGACGTTCCATCTGAGGGATGTGGATCGCCATCCCATCAGAAAAAAAACTCCAACTTTCAGATATGTCCAAAACATTGGGGTTCTTTACAGTCAGGGCATCTCCGAAGAGGAACGCAGGTTTCAGGTGTTGGTCCCCCAATTTCCCTGAGTTCATCATGCCAGTGAGAAAATAGAAGGATTGGTTTTTGATATCTCTCAGCCTCTCCTCGGGTTCATCCTTGGGAAACTGGTTTGACACATAATCAACTATGTGGTCGAACCTCATACCCACAGCAGATTGGGCGCGACCTACCAAAAGTTCTCCCGTAGGATTGACTGGCAATTTCACTGAAAAAGGGCAAAAGAAAGAAGTCAGAAGATGGCCAGAGGAAAAAACACTTAGTGTGTTTTGAGCTTATGTGGCTCTGATTAAGTGGGTCTTTATGCGGCCCAGCTTAAAGGAGCTTATACGGCGCTGATTAAGTGGGTCTTTATACGGCCCAGTTTATAGGAGCTTATGCGGCTCTGATTAGATGGATCTTTATGCGGCCCAGTTCATAAGAGCTCATGCGGTTCTATTTGGTGAGACTCCATGCGGCCCAGTTCATTAGAGCTTATGCGGCTCTGTTTGGCGGGGGTTCATGCGGCCCAGTTCATAAGAGCTCATGCGGCTCTGTTTGGTGGGGTCCAGTTCATAAGAGCTCATGCGGTTCTGTTTGGTGAGACTCCATGCGGTCCAGTTCATTAGAGTTCATACGACGCTGTTTGGCGGGGGTTCATGCGGCCCAGTTCATTAGAGTTCATGCGGTTCTGTTTAGTGAGACTTCATGCGGCCCGATTCATAAAGTGCTTAGGCAGTAACATAACGACTCTCATGCGGCTCGGACATGAGGCAGACCTTATGCGGCTCGGACATGAGATGTTCATGCGGCCCATACAGCACAATGAAGACGAACAGAGCATTATATGCCAAAGGTTCGCGCATAAAACATGCGACATAGCCATTATAATTAGGGTTTGAATCCATACAGTTTTCTCCGTACATTCTTACCGTTAATGGCAGGATGAACGTCGGGGTGAACTGGGGGCGCTGACGAGGAGGCAACTCCTTTGCCCTTCGCCGTAGCACTGGAGAAAGTCTTGGGAGCCATTGATGGTCGAAGGAGAAGAAGAACGGCGATTAGGGCACGAAAGTTTGAAGAAAAAAGAGAGCAAAGAAAGTAAAGAACTTTTCTCTTCAAAAATTACTCTTATTTATAGGCCAACGAGGGCGTGTGAACCGATAGACGCTTCGGGTTTAGTGCTGCATAGAAGATAAAGCCGACCCTTAGGATTCTATCCCCTTTCATGCAAAAAGGATGCTCAGAGTTATCAAGGCAAATCTAAATATTTAATGCCGACTCTTGGGATCCTATCCAAAAGACGGCTTTAAATCAAAAACAAATCAAAGAGCAATTAATATGACGCCTACGTGGCACGAAGACCAGTCTATGCGGCTAGAGAAGTCTATGCGGCCAGAGAAGCCTATGCGACCAGAGAAACTTATGCGGACATACCCATGCTTCTTATTCAAAGTATTTCAATTTTACAAATTGAAAACTTTGAAGGGGGTCTTGTAGAAGCATAGAAAAGTATAGTGATTCTTATGCGGCCCAGGAACTCTATGCGGTTCAGAACTTGGGGGGTCTCATGCGGCTCAAAAATCCCTCAAAGTCGTATGCGGCTCAGAAAGCTTTATGCGGCTCAGAAGGAGCCACGTGGCCTTATGAGCTGGCCATAATTACTCCGAGCAGTCGGCCATTAAATGCTCTGACATAAAGTGACAACAATGATGGCTCTGACATAAAGAAGAGATGCGACATGCTCATTAAAAAATGAGAAAATCTTTGTGATAGCTGGCACAGTTCACAAATTCCAAGAAAATCCTTTATGCGGATCGCCTGAGTTATGAGGCCACCCACATGTGGCTCAGTTGTGAGGCCACCCTCATGCGGCTCGGTTGTGAGGCCACCCTCATGCTGCTCGGTTGTGAGGCCACCCTCACGCGGCTCGGATGTCAGGTCATCCTCATGCAGCTCGGATGTCAGGCCACCCTCATGCGGCTCGAATGTCAGGCCACCCTTATGCGGCTCAGTCATGAGACTGCTCTCATGCGGCTCAATCAGAGGTACATTCCTTCATGCGGATCGCAACCTAGTGATTGTTGGGACACGTGGCAGAAGCTGACTAAGTCTTAACAAATAAGATTTATTGTAACCAACGGATCACAGTAGTTCAGATTTATTTCAACCAACATAACAGCCCAGATTTATTGCAACAAACAGATAAGGATTAATCTTAACCAATTCCCAACTGCCTACTTCTTAAGGTACAATTACTAAGATGTGGCCACGTGGCTGTACACCCCACTCATCACAAATTCTTATAAATAGCAAGGTGTTATTTCCTTGTACAGACGCATAGAGCAACAGAGAGATATAGAGAGCATTTCTTCACCGGAGCCGAGGTTGCGTTCGATCGTCCAAGGAGTAAGGCAGAGTTGATAGCACTTTCCCGAGCCTCTACCGTCACCTCCCAGAATCCAAATTAAACAATTGTACTTAGATTGCTTTTTCTAGGTTTTGTTCCTAGGCTCTCTTTGTACGAGCGAGTTTGTAATTATGAATCAAAGTTCAGTCCTTCCATAAAACTGTTTTGTTCTTAGATAATCAATGGCAAATAGCATCCTCGCCGTATCTACATCCGGGGAAGAATACATTTGACCAATGTTCAGGTTTTTGTTTATCTATCCAATTCACAACATGACCACAATTCAGATCATATATCTTCTTAACTGCTTGTTTATAACCACATTTGTACAGGGAAAAAAGAAATTAATTAAGAAGGAAGTCAAGGCACAAGTACATGAAAATGGACCATTCTACGTGTTATAGACACGGAGAATGGTCATTCTCCGTTCCAAACTAACGGAGAATGCATATTCTCCATGTTAAGGAACACGGAGAATGCCATTCTTCGTGAGACTTAAACGGAGAATGGCCATTCTCCGTGTTAAAATAACAGAGAATGCACATAAAAGCTCCATATATATGTCTGACTTACACACCTGGCGTTAGAGCATATACTGCTTGCCTCCAAGCTTCAAGTACATGCGGATACTTGCTTTCATTTCCTTTCTTCTTCAGCGAAATGTTATTCTTCATGTGATAATAGCAATAGCTATGGTAAGCAGTAGGAAATACCTTAGGAACTTCAGAAACTAAACCGGTGCCTTAATCTGAAAGAAAAACGATACGCCTACTAAATCCAACAACATTCTTAAGATTTTTAAGGAATCATTCTCAATTGTCGCCATTTTCGCCCGAGACTATATCTGAGGTAAGAGGGTAGAATTGTTGGTCACCATTCTTCGCTGTAGCAGACATCAAACATCCTCTAAACCTCCCTGTAAGGAAAGTCGCATCCAAATATAGCATCGGGCGACAATATTAAAAACCTTCGACGCAAGCCCATATGAAAAAAAAAGTTGCTGAAACCTCATTGACGTATCATCTTTCTGAAAGTCGATAACAGAACCAATATTAGTTTCCTTTACCTTGTTGACATACCAATACAAGTCGATGTATGCTCTAATGTCATCTTCTACATTTCTTTGTGTACCAGCCTAATGTCGTGGTATGCCTGCCCGTAGGTAAGAGATAAACTGTAGTCAACCTTGAATTCATCGACAACTGATTTTGTCGACTTTTTAGAATCCATCCGAACAATGTTACTAAACAAACGTTTCACAAACTTTGCTGGAACAACTAGATTACCTTTATCCATATAGCCAGCTCCACAATTGTGTTCTCCCACATACCTCTTTACCTTAAAATTTTGATTATCTTTCAAAATGGATATAGCATGGAAGCACCACAAACAAGCATGGGTCTTGTAATTCTTGCAGCAAACGGTATACCTCCCTGGCTCAGATTTTAAAATATGGAATAGATGACGAGATTCAAAATATACCTTCCTAACAGCGTGCCTAACTTCTTCAACACCATTTAGAAAGATCTGACCAACGCCGGTAATTGATCCATGCCACATATCTGATTTCCTCTTTTTTACTGTCTCAGTTGATCCCTCATAAAATACTACTACTCGTTTATCCTTAATAGTAGGAGAACATCTACTCAAAGAACTAACAGAGGAAGACGAAGGTCCCATGTGAGTGCTTTGGCAAGGAAAAGATGTCGATGAAGAACATGGAGAGTATACTTGCTCCACAAATAGATCAAAGCTCACGTCATGGCTACCATGGAAACTGTAGTGCCCCGTCCCTACATCGTGCCCCGTACTCTGTCCACGGGATGTGCGAGAAAGGAACACTGTCGCTATCGATTCGGTCGGGACCGATAGGTCGGGATCGACCGAGTCGATCGAACGGGAACGGTTGAATTAAGATCCATTCCTCGTTATGGAATGTCTTCTTCGGAACCAAGTCCCATATTTAGCGGGATTGCACCTCGAGGATTGACTCTGCGGCTGAGTCGGGAGAGACCTCCCGTTGCTCTATTTTTCACGCCGCTTGCGTTAGTTTTGACTTTGTTTTCTGAATGCGTTTTCGTGAATGTTTTTGATGGTTTTCATGGCTTGCATTTCGAACTCACATTTCCTATCGAACTCCTTGAATAATGCAGTATTCTAATCAGTTGCTTGTGCGATTTCAGGTAATCGCGTAGGCGACGTCTAGCACGACCAACAAGTTCTCTCGCCGAAGTAAACTCAAGATGAGTGGCTGACCTTTCTCTTCTCGACCCCCTTCTTAGGCAAAGTCAATAGTGTTGTTGCGAATGAAAAAGATAAATGCAAGTGCACGAACACGAATGAATGTACAAGTTCTCAAAGAAAAGGTAGGCTATGTCTTAACAACTAAAAACATGTCTTTGTACGGTCATGGACAACTTGTCGACAAGGTGAGCGTTTCTCCGCACGACAACCCGAGGCCACGGGACCGTTACGGGCACAAATGGAAACAAATAATTAGCTGTGCTGGGCACGGGTTAGGCGAGGACTTACAGCGGGGCTCGCTACTCACGCTGAAAGGACCCCGTCTAACAAAAGCTAGAGGAGTCCACGATGGCTCTAGGAGCCAGTGACCAACACACGAAATATTGCACTTGGTATGAAAATGATAACAATTGACAGGGAAAAATATGGTAAGTTTCATAAGGCGCGACGCGGTCCGCCGTGGGTGAGTTTCAACGTAAATTTTATTATGCTTGTCATATGCTAGTCTGAAATTCATTAGGATGGTTAGAAACATTCATACTCTAAGTCATATAAACTCTTCAACCAAATGAGAGCTTAGAACTTAAATAGCCACGCACCAGTACAAAGTGTAATGTACTGATCCTCGCTCTCCACGTAGGTACCCCGAACCACGAAGGGCGTGCCACCTAAAAGCTCAAGGCGAAGTGAACTCTTTTGAAGCCTCGTCCGCGTGTGAAGGCTTGTGTTTCTAGATTCCTTTTGAAGAAGACCCGTACTCAGTCCAAAAGAAAAGATGGCGACTCGACTTCTCACGATAGCAGGTGGAAATGTGTAATGGTTTTTGCTTGTAAAAAGGGATGTAATGTATGGAACGACTATCTCATCGGCGTTCATTTTGTAAGTCGAGTCATGTTGTAGCCCGCGCGGCAATGATTGTAAAGAAGTCTATGTAAAGTTTTATTGTTATCAATGAAAAAGTCTATTTCTATCTCAAATATGTCATTCAATTTCTCTGCGTACTCTAACTTGATGTTGTGTTTCGGATAACCTTATGACTATGCCTTGTGCGATCGCAACACGACATCATGCCCGGGGGACGACTATCGATTCTACGAAATCGGGGCGTGACATAATGGTATCAGAGCACGGCTTTACATCCTTTGGTCTCGCGTCTAGAGTTCCAAACCTTTGACCTCACATCGATGAGATAAGTTGTTCCATACAATGAGTCCGTAATAATTTGTGACTGATGTGTTTGCCTTCGTATCGCAGAAGTGACGGAGCCCACGGCCGAGCAAGAACAGAGCGCTTCAAGCGGCTCTAGTAGTTCGTATCGTCCGCAGGCCGGACCTTCTAACGATACATCGAAAGGATGCTGCGCATGATGGAGGCACAACGAAACCAGTCCGAGAACCGGCATCAACAGGTAGAGGAACGACAGGCCCAGTTCGAAGCTCGATTCGAAGCTCGTTTTGACGTACATGCCCAACTTCAACAAAAGCAGTTAGATACCCTGCAGCAGATCGTCCAGACAATGGCGGCCAACGAGAATTCTACGACTGCGCCTACCGTCACCGTGCCGGCGATCCAGCCCATTGAAGTCGACGCGGAGGATCCCGAGCGTCAACCAGCGGTACCGAAAAAGTACAACTTTGAAGTGTCTGAATTCAAGAAGGCGTGTCGCACTTCCTTCAGCGGTACCGAGGGTCCTTCCATGGCAATCGACTGGTTGGAAGAACTGGAAGATCATTTCGAGCTTCTCGGCATTGAAGAATCGAAGCAAGTCATCTGCGCACAACTTCAACTACGGTTGAACGCGTACGACTGGTGGACCGTGCACAAGCGAGCGATCCGACCGGACAACACCACCGCGCCGATCTCTTGGGCCACGTTCCGAAAATGTCACGCCCCAGTACGGAAATATGGAGACGGACTAGGCCAGCTACTCCATATGAGGTACGTAATGTCATACGGCGATCGTGGCTGTCGAGAGACTAGGGGGTACATGCTACAATCAAGTCTCCTATGGTCCCACAGAGTTCTATGTCTCAATCACTCAAATCACATCAGCAATTAAATAAATATTAAAGATAAAGCAGTAAGGCGTCCCCGACGCTTCATCAAAATGGTCATGAGAGACTAGCTTTATAATTTAGCTATCTCAGAGAGTCAGGAGTACAAAATTATACACAACTGCAGTCTATTTAATTACAATGATGTACTGACACAAAATATCAAGTAATCCGGCTAACAGGTGCCGGTGGCTAAACGCCGTAAAAGTATAAGCAGGAGTGATGGAGAAGAAACCCACTCGAGTTCCCGAACCGCCATGCTCCTAGTATGCACCATAGATGTCAGGGAGGAAGATCGTGTCCTCTGGCTCTGCTACGAGATCTGGCCAAACAAAACCAGCGGGTTCATCCCCGAATAGCAAGTACCGCCAAAGGGGCACAAGAGTTAAGATTAAAAACCCAGTTAATAGAATGATTGATAATAGTAATACTTATGCTACTATTATAGGGTAGCGCAACATCTTCGAACCCATATGGCACCCTTACAACCAAACAAGGACAAAAGGTACCGCATGGAGTCGGGACGTGTCGTACTCTATAACATTCACATAAGTTAAAAGGTATAAACAATAAAATCTTCTGATCGTGACTTCGGTCGATAGCGTATCGCAGCACAATAACCAACCCAACAATCAAACAAGAACATGGGTTGGATCATGTACCATGATAGACCATGTTCCTCAGTCATTCACAGAAGTAGCACTTCACAACCAGAATAAGTCTTCCGTTCATAACTTTGGTCCACAGCCTATCATAGTACGATAACCAACCCAACAATCAAACAAGAACATGGGTTGGATCACGTACCATGACAGTCCGCTTCCCTCAGTTATTCACGGAAGGTAATAGGATACAAGCAAGTCGTTTTTACGGCCAATCAAGTCTACGAGTTTCTAGTGGGACGAGGTTATCCTCGCATCATGTTATTAGAAAATCCTCAGATCGTATCTTTCCAGCAAGGCTAACCCACCCAGGGGTTCGCATAGACAGGTGTTATTGAGCACAGGTCCCTCGTAAGGCCACCTTGCCAAAACATATATTATATAGCAGGAATTAATCGGATACAGTTATCCACTCGTTGCAGATGACACAGTATCCGTGGAGACCAGCCGGCGCGTCAAGACAATATCTCAAGGCGGCTGGTGTAACACGATCTCGGGATTCTGCCCTCCCCATGCATCTAGTATATTTAGTTGCCTAGTTTAACCCTAGGTGAAATCTTGGACTCACATGCTGTGGCCTGCATGATTATCCTCCTAAAGTCGTACTTTAGTACGAGTACCCCAAAGAGGATCCATGTCACTCAGTATGTCAACATGTGCTACCCTCCTTAGTGTAATGCATCATTGCAAATACGCCACGTGGAGTTACGAGTTATTTGTCGAGCATGAACAAGAACTGGCCCATTCAGGTACATGTATCAGGTAGGAACTCTTTGTTCTCCGGGGTCACATTAGTGCTCATATCATGCTCAAGGAGAGAGCTGCATGAAAAGTCACGCAGGCTCAAGGGGAGAGCTGCGTGAAAAGTCACACAGACTCAAGGGGAGAGCTGCGTGAAAAGTCACGCAGACTCAAGGGGAGAGCTGCGTGAAAAGTCACGCAGGCTCAAGGAGCGAGCTGCATGAAAAGTCACGCTGGCTCAAGGGGAGAGCTGCGTGAAAAGTTACGCAGGCTCAAGGGGAGAGCTGCGTGAAAAGTCACGCAGGCTCAAGGAGAGAGCTGCGTGAAAAGTCACGCAGGCTCAAGGGGAGAGCTGCGTGAAAAGTCACACAGGCTCAAGGGGAGATCTGCGTGAAAAGTCACGCAGGCTCAAGGGGAGAGCTGCGTGAAAAGTCACGCAGGCTCAAGGGGAGAGCTGCGTGAAAAGTCACGCAGGCTCACGGAGAGAGACACGCTTCCAACAGGAAGCGTGCTCAAACAGGAGCACACTTCTCACTGTCTTCCCCAAACAGCAAGAACACCATGGCTGAATCCAAGCTTCAAAGCATCATAACTTGGCCATCCGAACTCCAAATCCAGATTTCCAAGGTTCCAACTTGGGTGAAACTGAATGCTCTTCCACATGGAAGCATCAAAAACCCATAAAATCCAACTAAAGTAGATCAAACCCTACAAAATCCAAAAATGATTAAAACTTAGATCTACAAAAATCAAAGCTTCAAAATGGAAATTTCCAAGTTCTAAACTAGTATAGATTGAGGAGAAGAACATATTTTGGTAAATAGTTTTGTACGAAATCATTGACACAATTATTGATCCATCTCTTGAGCAAGTTGGTACTTGCCTTGGTTGGTGGAGGAAATAAATGAGAGGAGAGAGAATGAGATGAGTTATATATATAAAGATCTTGGACCCATGGGTTGATGATGAACCAAAGGGTTCATGATGAACCATTGGTGAACCAAGAATAGGTTATCCAAATGAGCCAAAACTGTAGGCCCAAATGCAGAAAATAAATTAGGAAATAATATTTTATCGAATATTTTTGGAAAATGCATGAAGAGATACTGCATAATAAATATCATATAAATACAAGGTAAATATAATTTATCAGTTTACGTATTAAAATACGTATTCCAGGATTGGGGAGTGACATCTCTACCCTTCTTAGAAAAATTCCGTCCTCGGAATTCCAACCAAGACAGGATAGTGAAATCAGGGCAAGCAAGGCACGATCATATACAAGTTAACTATCATAGCGGTTATTATCATACATCACAAAGTGCAAAAACAAGCAGGTGCAGATAAGCATGGAATCGTGTCAATAAGGTGCAAAAATATACCTTATTAGTCAAACAAATATGGATACCGAGATCTGATCTCGTCCTCGCGCTCCCAGGTTGACTCTCCCGAAGAGTGATGGTTCCAAGAAACACGGACAAGGCTTATCGTCCGATTCTTGAGTACCTTCTCTCACCGGTCCAAAATAGACACGGGTTGTTCCTCGTAAGTTAGGTCGGTACCAACGACTAACTCAGAATGATCGAGGACATGACTCGGATTCGGGACATACCCACATAATTGGGACACATGAAACACATCATGTATGCCAGTCAACGAAGGCGGAAGGGCAAGTCGATAAGCCACATCACCTACCCGAGCGAGAATCTTAAAAGGACCAACGTATCTTGGACTAAGCTTTTCCCGGATTCCAAATCTGATGATACCCCGAGTAGGCAAAATCCGCAGAAATACTTGGTCGCCAACTCTAAACTCTAGAGGCCTACGATGCTGATCTGTCCAATGACGATGTCGGTCCTGTGCAACTCGAAGGCGCTCTCTGACCAACTTAACTATCTCCACAGTCTGCGTGATCATCTCTGGTCCCAACAACTTCCGTTCTCCGACGTCGTCCCATGCCAAAGGGGACCTGCACTTCCTTCCGTACAATGCTTCGAACGGGGCCATCTGAATGCTAGCCTGATAGATGTTGTTATAGGAGAACTCCACTAGATGAAGGTGATCCTCCCAAGATCCACCAAAATCTAAGGTACACGTCCGTAGCATATCTTCTAATGTCTGAATGGTTCTTTCTGATTGCCCGTCAGTTTGTGGATGATAAGCAGTACTGAATCTTAACTTGGTTCCCAAACTTTGGTGTAAGCTCTGCCAAAAATGGAAAGTAAACCGCGTATCCCGATCTGATACTATACTAACCAGAACACCGTGCTGTCTTACTATCTGCTTCATGTACATTTCTGCTAGCTGTTCAGTAGTCTGTCCAACTCGGAAGGGAAGGAAATGGGCGACCTTCGTGAGTCGATCTACTATTACCCAGAATGTATTCTTGCCAGCCGGGGATCTAGGTAAACCGGTCACAAAATCCATCGTGATGTGCTTCCATTTCCATTCTGGGAAAGGAAGCGGCTGTAGCAATCCTGCTGGTCTCTGCTGTTCGGCTTTCACCTGCTGACATACCAGACATTTGGATACAAATCTCGCTATCTCTCTTTTCATGCCATTCTACCAAAAGTACTGCCTGATATCTCGATACATCTTCGTTCCTCCTGGATGAATGGAGTAAATAGAACTATGAGCTTCGGACATAACTTCTTGCCGAAGGTCTCCACTCGGTACACAGAGTCTGTTTCCAAACCTGAGCGTACCATCTTCATGAATCACTAACTCCTTCCTACGGCCTGATTCACACTCCGACCGTAACTTCTGAATCTGTGGATCTCCTGCTTGTGCTGCCCTTATCCTCTCTACTAAGGTTGACTGAATCTGCATACTGGTCATTCTTCCTATATCCCTTGGCAAAACTACTTCGATTCCCATACCCTGAAGGTCTTCTAAAATATGCTTCTGCGAGGTCAAGATAAAGGTACTGTCTCTCCTACTCAGTGCATCTGCAACTATATTCGCCTTGCCTGGATGATACTGAAGATCTAAGTTAAAATCCTTCAGTTGTTCTAACCATCTTCTTTGCCTCATGTTCAAATCTCGCTGCATAAATACGTATTTCAAACTCTTATGATCAGTATAGATCTCTACCCGATTTTCGTATAAATAATGCCTCCACAACTTGAGTGAAAATACCACAGCTGCTAACTCCAAATCGTGAGTCGGGTAATTCTTCTCATGGTCTCAAAGCTGTCGAGACGCATATGCTATCACCTTTCCGTGCTGCATCAATACACATCCAAGACCCTTTACAGATGCGTCATAATATACTGTAAAGCCTCCCGCTCCTACTGGAAGCGTCAAGATCGGGGCTGAGATCAATCTCTTCTTTAATTCTTCAAAGGATACCTGACAGCTAGCTGACCAAACAAACTCTACGTTCTTGTGCGTCAAACGCGTTAAGGGCGCAGAGATCTTGGCAAAGTCCACCACGAACCTTCTGTAGTAACCAGCTAATCCTAAGAAACTTCGCACTTCAGCAACCGTTCTCGGGACTGGCCAATGCTCTACGGCCTCAATCTTCTTCGGATCTACTGACACTCCTGCCCCAAAAATTACATGCCCCAGGAACGAAATGTGATCTAACCAGAATTCACACTTGTCGAGCTTTGCATAAAGTTGATGCTCCCTCAATGTCTGTAAGACAGTCCTAAGATGTTTTTCATGCTCCTCTTTACTGCTGGAATAGACAAGAATGTCATCTATGAACACCACCACAAATTTATCCAAATACGGCAGAAAGATGCGGTTCATTAAATCCATGAATACTGCGGGGGCGTTGGTTAGTCCAAAGGGCATTACTAAAAACTCATAATGCCCATATCTAGATCTGAATGCTGTCTTCGGTATGTCTTGCTCCCGGACTCTTACTTGATAGTATCATGACCGAAGATCGATCTTGGAAAAGATGCTGGCCTTGCTCAACTGGTCAAACAGGTCATCAATCCTTGGTAGTAGGTACTTATTCTTCACTGTTACTGCATTCAGCTTACGGTAGTCGATGCACATCCTCGTCGACCCATCCTTCTTGGAAACTAGAATCACTGGCGCGGCCCAGGGCGATTTACTGTCTCGGATGAATCCCTTAGACTTCAATTCTTCTTCATGTTGATACAACTTATCCTGTTCTGACGGCGACATTCTGTAAACTCTGTCTGCAATAGGCCTCATTCCAGGGTTCAACTCAATGCTAAATTCTACCTCTCTGACTGGGGGTATCCCTGGGAGCTCATCAGGGAAGACGTCGAGAAAATCTTCGACCACTCTCGGAATCTGTCCTGGCTCTGACACTGCTGCTGAGATGATGCCTTCGGCCTGATTCTTCAAGGTTCGAGTAAAGATGAACTGTTCCATCCCAGGAATGCTGAATATAATCCTACCTCCTCTACAATCAATTGTCGCATGACTGTCTCTCAACCAGTCCATGCCAAGAACAACATCAAAATTCCCTATAGGGAATTCAATCAATGATGCGGGCAGTAAATGCCCATACACCTCTACCGGACATGAAAAGCGCACTCTGCTAACTTCTACGAGCCCATTGCCGGTGAGTATATCCATCCTCTCCGGCAATGCCTCAAACTCTAATCCAATCCGTGTAGCATATTGTGCAGAGATGAATGAATGAGTAGCGCCTGAATCAAATAATACTACAGCAGGAAATGAGGTGACGAGAATTTTACCTGCCACCACGTCGCTAGATGCTAGAGCCTCTCCCAAGGACAATGTGAGAGCCTGGCCCCGCGGAGCCCCTTGTTGTGGCCTTCCTCGACCATGCTGTTGCTGCCTCTGAGGGCCTTCGGCTTCCTATTCCTGGCGGAACATCTGTGCCTGCATCGGTAGACGCTGGGCTAGGGGCCTTACTGCTAATACTGGCTCTCCACTCGGGGTTGCCACCGGAGCTGGCAATGCTGGAAACTGCTGAGCTGGCCCTCCTGGCCTCTGCATCACAGGACAAGTAGAGATACGGTGGTCTGAACTACCACACGTCAAGCATAAGCCATTCGCTGACCGGCACACCTCCCTCGTGTGCCCTGCCTTCCCACAGAATGTACAGCCCTGGGGTGCTCCCTGACGCTGTTGTTGGTTCCTCGGCTGCTGATGCCGAACTGGCGCTATATTAGTTGACACGGCCGTCCTCCGCGGTGCTCCTACATCATGAATACGTACACCTGGTGCTGGTGGCGATATTCGCTGCATTGCTCCTCCTCCAACCTGGGAATGAGATCTCTTCTGACCTTCTGTCCTCGATGCCAACCTCTGCTGGGTAAGCTCGTGCCTCCGAGCGGCCGTCAAAACAGCGTCAAACGTCTGGTAGTCGTGTCTTTCCACAAGCTGTAATAGTTCCAAATAAAGTCCCTGCTGGAACCTCATAGCTTTCTCTAGCTCCGTTGCCACCATTGCTGGTGCGAAACGACACAATCTGCAGAACTCTGCTGCATACCCATCTACGGTCTTGCCTGCTTACTTGAGACTGATAAACTTCTGCTGGAGCTCATATCGAGCTACTACGCCAAAATACTTGGCCCTGAATCTGTCACTGAAGGTGGTCCAACGAACAGGGCGTCTTGTACCAACTTTTTCTGATGCCCACCAGTCGCGGGCAAGATCCTGAAGTACCAGTTTAACCTGATCAACCTTCTCATCATCTGGAACCTTGGCTGCCACAAGAATGGCTTCAATGTCTTGAATCCATGCATCCGCAGTGATGGCATCCTCCGTGCCATCAAACTACCTCGGGTTCAAGCGACGGAACCTTCCTGATGCTCCCGAGTCAACCCCGACACTCCTCTCAAGAGCTAACTGAATCCCTTGGTTCAGCAACACGTTCTGCTCCTGCTGTCGAGTCTGTTGCTGTTGGTTAGTGACAAAAAACCCCCGGATGATCTCCAGGAGTGCTACGACATCTGGTACTGCCGTCGCTGCTGGTGCTGTAGGAGTTTCAATAACCTGCGGCTGCACTGCCTCTGGTTCCATTTCTGCTCGTGTCCGTCCTGGGGAAGGTTCTCTCCCCTGTTGGTGCCCCGTCGAGCCATGCTTTCGCTGCTCTTCCTCATGGGCCTCACCCGCTACTGAGAATGAAGCACCCATATAGAGAAAGATATAAGATTATCAAGTCCGAACGAGGAAGATTTCGAGGATGCAAGTCAGGTTAGAGATCAAGGCAAGGACAGAGAATTCGAAACGAAATTTCAAGGGGAACAAGTTTTGATTGAGACTCCTAATAATTCGCAACACCCCACAAGTCTGAAAATCAGACCTGCATCGGCCACCACTAAAACCTTGTCACGCCCCAGTACCGAAATACGGAGACGGACTAGGCCAGCTACTCCATATGAGGTACGTAACGTCATACGGCGATCGTGGCTGTCGAGAGACTAGGGGGTACATGCTACAATCAAGTCTCCTATGGTCCCACAGAGTTCTATGTCTCAATCACTCAAATCACATCAGCAATTCAATGAACATTAAAGATAAAGCAGTAAGGCGTCCCCGACGCTTCATCAAAATGGTCATGAGAGACTAGCTTTATAATTTAGCTATCTCAGAGAGTCAGGAGTACAAAATTATACACAGCTATAGTCTGTTTAATTACAATGATGTACTGACACAAAATATCAAGTAATCCGGCTAACACGTGCCGGTGGCTAAACGCCGCAAAAGTATAAGCAGGAGTGATGGAGAAGAAACCCACTCGAGTCCCCGAACCGCCATGCTCCTAGTATGTACCATGGATGTCAGGGAGGAAGATCGTGTCCTCTGGCTCTGCTACGAGATCTGGCCAAACAAAACCAGCGGGGTCAGCCCCGAATAGCAAGTACCGCCAAAGGGGCACAAGAGTTAAGATTAAAAACCCAGTTAATAGAATGATTGATAATAGTAATACTTATGCTACTATTATAGGGTAGCGCAACATCTTCGAACCCATATGGCACCCTTACAACCAAACAAGAACAAAAGGTGCCGCATGGAGTCGGGACGTGTCGTACTCTATAACATTCACATAAGTTAAAAGGTATAAATAATAAAATCTCCTAATCGTGACTTCGGTCGATAGCCTATCGCAGCACAATAACCAACCCAACAATCAAACAAGAACATGGGTTGGATCATGTACCATGATAGACCATGTTCCTCAGTCATTCACAGAAGTAGCACTTCACAACCAGAATAAGTCTTCCGTTCATAACTTCGGTCCACAGCCTATCATAGTAAGATAACCAACCCAACAATCAAACAAGAACATGGGTTGGATCACGTACCATGACAGTCCGCTTCCCTCAGTTATTCACGGAAGGTAATAGGATACAAACAAGTCATTTTCACGGCCAATCAAGTCTACGAGTTTCTAGTGGGACGAGGTTATCCCCGCGTCATGTTATTAGAAAATCCTCAGATCGTATCTTTCCAGCAAGGATAGCCCACCCAGGGGTTTGCGTAGACAGGTGTTATTGAGCACAGGTCCCTCGTAAGGCCACCTTGCCAAAACATATATTATATAGCAGGAATTAATCGGATACAGTCATCCATTCGTTGTAGATGACACAGTATCCGTGGAGACCAGCCGGCGCGTCAAGACAATATCTCAAGGCGGCTGGTGTAACACGATCTCGGGATTCTGCCCTCCCCGTGCATCTAGTATATTTAGTTGCCTAGTTTAACCCTAGGTGAAATCTTGGACTCACATGCTGTGGCCTGCATGATTATCCTCCTAAAGTCGTACTTTAGTACGAGTACCCCAAAGAGGATCCATGTCACTCAGTATGTCAACATGTGCTACCCTCCTCAGTGTAATGCATCATTGCAAATATGCCACGTGGAGTTACGAATCATTTGTCTAGCATGAACAAGAACTGGCCCATTCAGGTGCATGTATCAGGTAGGAACTCTTTGTTCTCCGGGGTCACATTAGTGCTTATATCATGCTCAAGGAGAGAGCTGCGTGAAAAGTCACGCAGGCTCAAGGGGAGAGCTGCGTGAAAAGTCACACAGACTCAAGGGGAGAGCTGCGTGAAAATTCACGCAGGCTCAAGGAGAGAGCTGCGTGAAATGTCACGCAAGCTCAAGGGGAGAGCTGCGTGAAAAGTCACGCAGGCTCAAGGGGAGAGCTGCGTGAAAAGTTACGCAGGCTCAAGGGGAGAGCTGCGTGAAAAGTCACGCAGGCTCAAGGAGAGAGCTGCGTGAAAAGTCACGCAGGCTCACGGAGAGAGACACGCTTCCAACAGGAAGCGTGCTCAAACATGAGCACACTGCTCACTGTCTTCTCCAAACAGCAAGAACACCATGGCTGAATCCAAGCTTCAAAGCATCATAACTTGGCCATCCGAACTCCAAATCCAGATTTCCAAGGTTCCAACTTGGATGAAACTGAATGCTCTTCCACATGGAAGCATCAAAAATCTATAAAATCCAACTAAAGTAGATCAAACCATGCAAAATCCGAAAATGATTAAAACTTAGATCTACAAAAATTAAAGCTTCAAAATGGAAATTTCCAAGTTCTAAACTAGTATAGATTGAGGAGAAGAACATGTTTTGGCAAATAGTTTTGTAAGAAATCATTAACACAATTATTGATCCATCTCTTGAGCAAGTTGGTACTTGCCTTGGTTGGTGGAGGAAGTAAATGAGAGGAAATAAATGAGAGGAGAGAGAATAAGATGAGTTATATATATAAAGATCTTGGATCCATGGGTTCATGATGAACCAAAGGATTCATGATAAACCATTGGTGAACCAAGAATAGGTTACCCAAATGAGCCAAAACTGTAGGCCCAAATACAGAAAATAAATTAGGAAATAATATTTTATCGAATATTTTTGGGAAATGCATGAAGAGAAACTGCATAATAAATATCGTATAAATATAAGGTAAATATAATTTATCGGTTTACGTATTAAAATATGTATTCCAGGATTGGGGAGTGACAGAAAAGCTTTTGAAGTTCAGTACCTTCCATCAGCCGTTCGTCAAGCGAAGGAGAATAAATTCTTGCAGTTGAAGCAAGGGAGCCGGACAGTGGAACAATATGCCGCAGAATACAACAAGTTGTCTAAGTTTGCTGGTCAGTTTCTGCCTACTGAAGAGTGCCGTGTGCGACGGTTCGAAGTGGGTCTGCGACACTCTATCGGTGCGCATGTTTGGGTCCCGGAGTACAAGACCGTGGGCGAGGCTCTGAATCATGCCCTCCACCTTGAGAACCTGTATCCTTCCGGTGCTGACGACGTTGTGCGCCACTCCAATCACAAACGTCCTAGCCATACGGGAGGCAACAACGACGCGTCAAAGCGTCCAAATAACGGCGGCTACAAGGGTGAGAAAACGATACTTAAGTGCACCAATTGCGGGTGACTCGGACACCTTGAACGTCACTGCTTTTACCGCAATGTTGAATGTTATACTTACGGATAAAGGGGCCACTTCGCTCGAGATTGCACGAACCCCAGACTGACTCACAACGTTCCACCACAATAAAATCGTCAAAAGAATCGAGGACAGGCGCCTCAACCTCCTCCGCCCACTCAACCCGCACCGCAAAATTGCCGAGACCGTCGCCCCAACACTCAGGGCCGCGTCTACGTCATGACTCGAGACGAAGTGCTTGCATCAGATACAGTAGTGTCAGGTATACTAAAATTCAATATTGTGCCTGCTCGTGTGTTATTTGATTCAGGCGCTTCACATAGTTTTATATCGGCGGACTTTGCCGCCGAGCACAAATTTCCTGTAATATCATTAGATCTCGACCTTAGCGTAAGCACGCCTTCGGGCACACCAATTCTTACAAACATAGCTTGTGCCGACGGGATTATCTGTATCGGCGGTCAAAAGATCGGTCTGGACGTGATAGTTCTAGACATGAAGGACTTTGACATCATTCTGGGAATGGATTGGCTTGGGCCGTGCAACGTAACCATAGATTGCGCTGAAAAGAATGTCACATTCCGTATACCTGGAGTGCCTGAATTCTGCTACTCATGTGGTGAGGCGTCGTCGACCTGCATGGTGATCTTCGCAATATCTGCTCGACGGATGCTGCACTCCGAGTGCGAAGGCTATCTAGCTTCCGTTCGAGACATACGACAGGATGGTACAAATGCGGGTCAGACCGACGTTGTGGCAGAATTCTCAAACGTGTTCCCGGATGAGCTATCCGGCATGCCGCCCGATCGAGAAATAGAGTTTACCATCGACACATTCCCGGACACCCGACCGATCTCGAAGGCTCCATACAGAATGGCCCCTGCAGAATTGAAAGAATTGAAGGCACAACTTCAGAAATTGCTCGACCGAGGGTTTATCCGTCCGAGTGTCTCGCCGTGGGGTGCGCCCGTGCTGTTCGTGAAGAAGAAGGATGGATCGATGCGACTCTGCATCAACTATCGAGAATTGAATAAAGCTACCGTCCGAAACAAATAGCCTCTGCCTCGCATCGACGACTTGTTCGACCAGCTCTAAGGTGCAACCGTGTTTTCGAAGATTGATCTGCGATCGGGTTATCACCAACTCAAAGTCAAGCCAGATGATGTGCCGAAGTCTGCCTTTCGTACTAGTTATGGCCCCTACGAGTTCTTGGTAATGTCGTTCGGTCTGACAAACGCTCCTGCCGTCTTCATGGATCTAATGAATCAGGTGTTCCGTCCGTTCGTTGACAAGTTCGTAGTAGTTTTCATCGACGACATCCTCGTCTACTCGAAGGATCGAGCGCAACATGCAGAGCATCTGCGGACGGTACTCCAAACCCTTCGAGAGAATCAGTTGTACGAGAAGATGAGCAAGTACAAGTTCTGGCTGAACAGCATCTCATTCCTTGGGCACATCATCTCTGCCACGGACATCGCAGTCGATCCGAAGATAGTCGAGGCAGTTGCTGATTGGAAATGGCCCGCATCAGTTAGCAAAATTCGAAGCTTCCTAGGCTTGGCGGGATACTACCGACGCTTCGTGAAGGACTTCGCGAAGATTGTATCGCCGTTGACTCACCTCACCCAGAAAGGAGTCGCATTCAAGTGGTCAGACGACTGTTAAGCTTCCTTCCAGGAGCTCAAACAACGGCTCGTTTCGGCCCCGATACTTGCTCTTCCTGAAGGGACGGAGGGATTTCAAATCTTCAGCGATGCTTCTGGCCAGGGCTTGGGATGTGTGCTCATGCAGCGGGATAAGGTGATATCTTTTGCTTTCCGGCAGTTGAAACTGCACGAGAAGAACTATCCCACGCACTATCTAGAACTAGCGGCAATTGTGTTCGCGTTGAAGCTCTGACGTCACTATCTCTATGGCGTGGCGTGCAGGATTTATACGGACCACAAAGGCCTCAAGTATCTCTTCACCAAGAAAGAACTGAATTTACGGCAGAGGCGATGGCTCGAACTAATCAAAGACTATGACTTATCAATCGACTACACGCCAGGCAAGAGAAATGTGGTAGTGGATGCGCTGAGCCGGAAGTACTTAGCTTTATTATGTATCAACGACCGACTGCTGCGTGACTTGGAAGAAATGGGCATCGAGCTCCGAGTTCGTTTCAGAGACGTGAAACTGGCGCAACTGCGGGTAGAACCGAGCCTACTGGAGAGGATCAAGTCTGCACAGAAGGATGACACCTACCTGGAGAAGATGCGGAAGCTGATATCGACAGAAAAAGCGTCCGACTTTGCAGAGGACGAGTCGGGAGTGTTGCGCGTGAAGGGACGGCTATGCGTACCGGACGACGCAGAACTTAAAAAGGAGATAATGACGAAGGCGCACTATGCCAAATATTTCTTGCATCCTGACAGTACCAAGATGTATAAGGACCTCCGCGTTGTCTTTTGGTGGTACGGTATGAAGAGGGACGTAGTGCTCTTTGTGTCAAAATGTATGGCCTGTCAGCAAGTCAAAGCCGAGCACCAGCGACCGGGCAGAGAGATGCAGAACCTTTCTATTCTAGAGTGGAAGTGGGATCACATCACTATGGACTTCGTTGTTGGCTTGCCGAGGATGCCGCGGGAAAACGACGCCATCTGGGTCATCGTCGATTGACTAACCAAGTCAGCGCACTTTATTGCCATCAAAGTTACTTGGAGCGTCGACCTCCTTGCTCAGATATACCTTGATGAAGTAGTTCGGCTGCACGGGGTCCCAGTATCTATCGTCTCGGATCGGGAAGGACGGTTCATAGCGCGCTTCTGGAGTAGTCTTCATTAAGCACTGGGGACCAAGTTGAAGTTCAGCTCAGCTTATCATCCTCAGACTGACGGCCAAACAGAGCGGGTGAACCAAATTCTCAAGGACATGTTACGACTCTGTGCGATCGACTTGAAGTTAAGTTGGGACGTCCATCTACCGCTGGCCGTGTTTGCATACAACAACAGCTATCAGTCCAGCATCCAAATGGCGCCGTATGAAGCTTTGTGCGGCCGGAAGTGTAGATCGCCCATTTGCTGGGATGAAGTCGGGGAACGGCAGATACTTGGTCCGGAGCTGGTGGAGCAGACTGTGCAGAAGGTCAAGTTGATACGAGAGAGATTGAAGATAGCACAAAGCCGACAGAAAAGCTATGCCGACACGCACCGACGCCCCCTCGAGTTCTCGAAAGGCGACCATGTATTCCTGAAGGTGATGCCTATGCGTGGAGTTTCCCGGTTCGGTGAGAAAGGAAAGTTGAGCCTAAGATTTGTTGGCCCGTTCGAAATATTGAAGCGAGTCGCCTCGGTAGCTTACCAACTCGCCTTGCCGCCTGCATTATCAGAGGTACATGACGACTTCCACGTCTCGCAATTGCGGAAGTACGTGTACGATTCGGGGCATGTGGTAGATTTGGGTAAGCTGGACCTGAAGGCGGACTTGTCATATGTCGAAGAGCCTGTGCAAATCTTGGAGTGCAAGGATAAACTTCTCCGCAACCGTGCTATTCCTCTAGTCCGCGTCTTCTGGAGAAACCATTCGGTCGAGGAGTCGATGTGGGAGCTTGAGTCAGAAATGAAGGAGAAGTTCCCTTCATTGTTCTCGTAGAGGTAGGTTCTATTCTTAAGTTTCGAGGACGAAACTTTTTCTTAGTTGGTTATGGTGTAGTACCACGTCCCTACATCGTGCCCCGTACTCTGTCCACGGGGTGCGCAAGAAAGGAACACTGTCGCTATCAATTCGGTCGGGACCGATAGGTCGGGATCGACCGAGTCAATCGAACGGGAACGGTTGAATTAAGATCCATTCCTCGTTATGGAATGTCTTCTTCGGAACCAAGTCCCATATTCAGCGGGGTTGCGCCTCGAGGATTGACTCTGCGACTGAGTCGGGAGAGACCTCCCGTTGCTCTGCTTTTCACGCCGCTTGCGTTGGTTTTGACTTTATTTTCTGAATGCGTTTTCGTGAATGTTTTCGATGGTTTTTATGGCTTGTATTTCGAACTCGCATTTCCTATCGAACTCCTTGAATAATACAGTATTTTAATCGGTTGCTTGTGTGATTTCATGTAATCGCGTAGGCGACGTCTAGCGCGACCAACAAGTTCTCTCATCGAAGTAAACTCAAGGTGAGTGGCTGACCTTTCTCTTCTCGACCCCCTTCTTAGGCAAAGTCGATAGTGTTGTTGCGAATGAAAAAGATAATGTCACTCCCCATTCCCGGAATACGTAAATTTTTGATTTTTCATGTATATGGTATCTGGCACCTGTATATATATTGCATTTATCCTGTATTTGTAACTGGCCATGGCATGGAACAGTATCTCGTCGCGGATTAGTGTGCCACCCCTTGTCCTTGTCTGGTTGTAGGCGTGGTTCACTGTTTCGATGATAGGATTTCTGAACCGTATTGTGGTTAGGATTTTATTTAATTAATTTAATTAGTTGTATCACGTAACAATTAACATGTCATTAGTCACATGGTTAGAGCATGTTTAGGGCTTAGGGTTTTCTTAAGCCAACCCCTATATATATTGCATTTATTTAATATTTATCACGCATTTATTTCGTATCTAATTTCTTTAATTTTATGCTAATTATTTTTCTGTAATTTGTTTCTGCCTTTACCTAGCTATTGGTTTATTTTGCTCATGTTGAACCAACTTGGTTTAACTTGGTTCAACATGATAAGTATGGATGGTCTAGATTGTGTAGGAAGGAATGGATGGTGGGAGATTAACATGACTTGCTATTTAAATCCCTCTTCTATTCTCTCTCCTCATAACTCTCATTTTCTTTCTTCCTCCACCAAAACCCTAGCTATTAGAGAGAGGCAAGTACATCTTGCACACCATGAGAGATTTTATGCATCCCCATTTATTTTTGGTCTATGTTGTTCATCTTCTCTTCCTCTACAAGTTTAGGTCTTGAAGTTCTTGATTTCCATGGATGGTTGGGTGTAGATCTAAGTTTTGGTTTTCATGGTTTTGGTCTTCATATGAATTTAGGGTTTTGATCTATCAAACATTGTTGATTTCGAAATTAAGTGGTTCCATGTTGTAGAGAATTTGATTCTAGTAAAGTTTGGTTTTTGAAAAGTTAGATTTCGATTTATTTTGTGGAAGTTATGGCAAAAAGAATTTTGGTTCGTTCCTATATATTCATCTGCAGCACGCACAGCATGTCGCGAATGAGCCGCATTAAGGCACATGTCGCAGTAGGTGCATATCATGTCGCGAATGAGCCGCATTAAGGCGCATGTCGCAGTAGGCGCATATCATGTCGCGAATGAGCCGCATTGAGGCGCATGTCGCAGTAGGCACATATCATGTCGCGAATGAGCCGTATTAAGGCGCATGTCGCAGTAGGCGCATATCATGTCGCGAATGAGCCGCATTAAGGCGCATGTCGCAGTAGGCGCATATCATGTCGCGAATGAGCCGCATTAAGGCGCATGTCGCAGTAGGCGCATATCATGTCGCGAATAAGCCGCATTAAGGCGCATGTTGCAGTAGGCGCATATCATGTCGCACATGAGCCACATTGAGGCGCATGTCGCAGTAGGCACATATCATGTCGCAGTTGAGCCGCATGAGGCACATGTCGCGGTAGGCGTACATCATGTCGCAGTTGAGCCACATGAGGCGCATGTCGCGGTAGGCGCATATCATGTCGCAGTTGAGCCGCATGAGGCGCATGTCGCAGTAGGCGCATATCATGTCGCAGAATATGCCTATTTTGGTTGTTTCTGACTATCATATGTTCTATTTTGACTGAATTGTGGCTAGAATTTCTTCCAACTCCTAACATGAATTTGTAGATCTTTTCCTTGGCTTCAAGAATATGTTACCAACTATTTTGTACTAATTATGGACTCGACCATGTTTAATGCTAATTGACTTTCATGCCTTGTCACCATTAATAACGATGGTTATCTTGACTAAATTGATCATGCGTTCCTAGTTGGAACTAAGAGACTGGCTAGTCGTCTTATTGAAATGAATGAATGAGACACGTTCATGTAATAAACTATTGTACTCGATTAGCCGATCCCGAATATTGACATACAGGCACATGCAAGCTTCAATCTATTTATTTATTTATGTATTTATTTATTTTTCTACAAAAGTAGCATGTGTACTTGATGGTCAAGGCATGATTATCCCGTGGTTAGATTTGATTGTTGCATTACGCTATGTAAAATCTACAACCTAGCCGCACTGGTATCGTTGTAGAGTTGCGCATATCGTACCCTGTACGAAAGTACTCATTTGAATGATCATGATCCACGGCATGGGATTTCACTCAACGTAGGGACTATTAAGTTAAATAAAATAATGATGGCATGGAGAGAATGGATTCCCGAGTTCTTACATGGCAGCCCTCCCGGGACTAGTAGTGCCCGCCAGGCCGGCTGGTTCCCACAGATACTGTAAATCTGCCACACGGGCAGGGAACAGTACCTGCTTTTATTATTATTGTATATTGTATATATATGACGGGCGTCCTGCTAGGACTCGTCTAATTCATGCTTGGCGCACCTGATTGACTGGATAGATTAGCCTTGCTTGCACATAGTAAGAACTGTAGAATTCCTAATTGCATAATTCCAGGATAACTTGGGACTCACAGTAGTAAGCCGTAGGAGTTGGATGGCCGTTTAAGTTGATTTGTTTGTGTACTGTACCTACTCTGTTGTCTAACTGGGATGATCAGAATGTCAGGACATGACGGGCCAACTTCTGTCCTTGTTTGGTTGGAAGGTTGGTTCGAAGTGTCGTGATGTGATGTGAATCCTAGTAGCAAGCAGAGATCTATTATTATATTCTCTTATTACTGGTTTTAATTTCCTCATATCGTGCTTCCTTGTGGTACTTGCTATTAGAGGTCTAACCTCTCTGGTTTTGCATGGCCAGATTTAGAGCCGGTTCTCGAGGATCCAGCTTACTTTCGCCTCCAAGATGGTCAACACTAGAGGGATGATCGCAGGAGGACTCGAGTGGGTCCCTTACTTCGCCACTCGTTTTGTTATTTACTTTATACCGTAGCCGTTTGGCACCGACATGTTAGTCGGATTGTCTTGTACTTACTTTTGTATAATTGTAATTAAGTCAGACTGCAGCTGATAACAATTGTGTACATCTTGCTATATCATCTGGCTATGTTTTGTAAAGCCAGATCTCAAGAACATTTTGACTGAGCGTTTGGGACGCCTTACTGCTTATTCTTATATGTTCTCTATTTCTGTTTTCTTGTTCGAATGATTGAGACAATAGATGTGAAGTGACCATAGTGAGACTTTCATGTAGTATGCACCCCCTCGTCTTTAGACAGCATTGATCGTATTATACGGTATTCATCTACCCGTAATACGTAGCTGGCTGAGTCATTCCCCCGCTCTCCAGTATTCTGGTTCTGGGGAGTGACAAGGTTTTAGTGGTGGCCTATGCAGGTCTGATTTCAGACTTGTGGGGTGCTTGATTTATAGGATGTCTCAATCACACATGTTTTCCCTTGATCTCCTGATTCGTTATTCTCAACCCTTGCTTGACATTCCGGTATCCTTTGACTTCATTGATCCTTCATGTCCGGTTGTTTGATTGTTCTCTTGTCCCTTTTCTTAGGGGCACCTCGTCTGCATCTGTCAGGATTGGACAGCAATAACAAGGGCAACATGGACAACATGACCAGGTTGGTCAGCAACAAGGGCCAGTCTCACCTCAGGAGACTATCCAAGAAGAGGTGATAGTAGAACCAGCAGTTGGACCGCAGTATCCGGAGGTTCCAACACCACCTGTAGTTCCACCTACCCCTATGGAAGTGGATACACCAGCCCTTCTGGAGATCATGAGAGGAATGATGGCTGCTCAGCAACATCAGATGTTGGCCCAGCAGCGCATGTACACTCAGCTACAAGAGCAGAATGTGTTGCTCAACCAAGGATTGCAGACGGCTCTGGAAAGAGGAATGAGGACTGATTCAGGAGCATCGGCCAGGTTTTGCATGTACAACCCCCGTCGTTTCGAGGGCACGGAGGATGCTATTTCAGCAGATGCATGGCTCAAGGATATTGAGGCTATTCTAATAGCAGCTAAGGTGCCGACAGAAGAACGTGTAGATCAGGTGAAGTTGTTACTTCAGGATCTCGCACGTGATTGGTGGGAATCACAGGAAGTAGGTATCAGACGTCCCGTTGCTTGGGACGATTTTACTGCAAGGTTCAAGACGAAGTATTATGGAGTTGTGGCGCAGTTTGAGCTACAACAAAAATTTATCAACCTCAGACAGGCTGGCAAGACTGTAGATACGTACGCAGCGGAGTTCTGCAGATTGAGCAGGTTTGCCCCAGAGATGGTAGCAACGGAGCGCCAGAGGGCGATGAGGTTCCAACAAGGGTTTCATCTTGAGCTCTTGCAGTTGATAGAGGGGCAAAACTACCAGACTTTTGACGAAGTATTGACGGCGACTCGAAGGCATGAGATCACCATTCAGAGGCTTGCGACAAGGACTGGAGGTCAGAAAAGATCTCACGGTCAGATAGAAGAAGGAGGGACAGCAGCGCCCCGAGCAACAGCACCATCCCCTGGCATTCGTATCCACGATGTGGCGATACGAGCACCAGCACTACCCAGGCAGCAGCAGCAACAACAACCGAGGAAGAACCAGCAACCCCCAGCGGGCTGCACTTACTGTGGTAAGGGAGGGCACACTAGGGATGTGTGTCGTTCAGCTAATGGATTATGCTTGAGGTGTGGCAGTCCAGACCATAGGATTGCCAATTATCCTATAATACAGAGGCCAGAAGGGCCAGCTCAACGGTTTTCGGCGTTGCCAGCTCCAGAGGTAGCACCGTATCAAGGGCCGGCACTAGCAGTGAGGCCACTAGCCCAGCACCCATTACCGACGCAAGCTCAGATGTACCGACAAGCACAGCATCAGGTTGGGCAGCAGGGACAGGGAAGGCAGGGACAAAGGCAAGAAGGATTTGGAGTATTAGAGCAAAGATTGGCTGAAGGCGGTCAGGTTTTGAGTAAGTTTGAGTATTAATTATTATTTATTATAATTCTTTGATTTTTATATTCGAAGAGTGAAGGCAACTTTTCGTCTCACTCATCTGCTCTCGTATCATGTGATACGTGAAATTCATCATGTGTCTTGATTACGAGAGTACGTCCTGGACAGAGTCTCGTTCTTGATTTAGTCATTGGTACCGACTTATCTCAAGCATTGACCCTTGTCCACTTTGGGTGTCGGTGTAGGACCTCGAGGACGAATTCCTACCTGACTTGAGAGGCATATTTTATTCGTATGTCTCCGATCATTTTCCTTTAGGGTATGATTATTGTTTGCGCTCTTACTTAATTGCTCTTTCTTTCGTAATCTGTTCATATGCCATGTGTTGTTTGATAATCATGATTGTTATATGACATGAGTGTATTTCGTGATCTGAAAGCGCGCTCGACTAGCCTTATTGAAATTCCGAGGACGGAATTTTTCTAAGGAGGGTAGAGATGTCACTCCCCATTCCCGGAATACGTAAATTTTTGATTTTTCATGTATATGGTACCTGGCACCTGTATATATATTGCATTTATCCTGTATTTGTAACTGGCCATGGCATGGAACAGTATCTCGTCGCAGATTAGTGTGCCACCCCTTGTCCTTGTCTGGTTGTAGGCGTGGTTCACTGTTTCGATGATAGGATTTCTGAACCGTGTTGTGGTTAGGATTTTATTTAATTAATTTAATTAGTTGTATCACGTAACAATTAACATGTCATTAGTCACATGGTTAGAGCATGTTTAGGGCTTAGGGTTTTCTTAAGCCAACCCCTATATATATTGCATTTATTTAATATTTATCACGCATTTATTCCGTGTCTAATTTCTTTAATTTTATGCTAATTATTTTTCTGTAATTTGTTTCTGCCTTTACCTAGCTATTGGTTTATTTTGCTCATGTTGAACCAACTTGGTTTAACTTGGTTCAACATGATAAGCATGGATGGTCTAGATTGTGTAGGAAGGAATGGATGGTGGGAGATTAACATGACTTGCTATTTAAATCCCTCTTCTATTCTCTCTCCTCATAACTCTCATTTTCTTTCTTCCTCCACCAAAACCCTAGCTATTAGAGAGAGGCAAGTACATCTTGCACACCATGAGGGATTTCATGCATCCCCATTTATTTTTGGTCTATGTTGTTCATCTTCTCTTCCTCTACAAGTTTAGGTCTTGAAGTTCTTGATTTCCATGGATGGTTGGGTGTAGATCTAAGTTTTGGTTTTTATGGTTTTGGTCTTCATATGAATTTAGGGTTTTGATCTATCAAACATTGTTGATTTCGAAATTAAGTGGTTCCATGTTGTAGAGAATTTGATTCTACTAAAGTTTGGCTTTTGAAAAGTTAGATTTCGATTTATTTTATGGAAGTTATGGCAAAAAGAATTTTGGTTCGTTCCTATATATTCATCTGCAGCACGCACAGCATGTCGCGAATGAGCCGCATTAAGGCGCATGTCGCAGTAGGCGCATATCATGTCGCGAATGAGCCGCATTAAGGCGCATGTCGCAGTAGGCGCATATCATGTCGCGAATGAGCCGCATTGAGGCGCATGTCGCAGTAGGCGCATATCATGTCGCGAATGAGCCGCATTGAGGCGCATGTCGCAGTAGGCGCATATCATGTCGCGAATGAGCCGCATTAAGGCGCATGTCGCAGTAGGCGCATATCATGTCGCGAATGAGCCGCATTAAGGCGCATGTCGCAGTAGGCGCATATCATGTCGCGCATGAGCCGCATTGAGGCGCATGTCGCAGTAGGCGCATATCATGTCGCAGTTGAGCCGCATGAGGCGCATGTCGCGGTAGGCGTACATCATGTCGCAGTTGAGCCACATGAGTCGCATGTCGCGGTAGGCGCATATCATGTCGCAGTTGAGCCGCATGAGGCGCATGTCGCAGTAGGCGCATATCATGTCGCAGAATATGCCTATTTTGGTTGTTTCTGACTATCATATGTTCTATTTTGACTGAATTGTGGCTAGAATTTCTTCCAACTCCTAACATGAATTTGTAGATCTTTTCCTTGGCTTCAAGAATATGTTACCAACTATTTTGTACTAATTATGGACTCGACCATGTTTAATGCTAATTGACTTTCATGCCTTGTCACCATTAATAACGATGGTTATCTTGACTAAATTGATCATGCGTTCCTAGTTGGAACTAAGAGACTGGCTAGTCGTCTTATTGAAATGAATGAATGAGACACGTTCATGTAATAAACTATTGTACTCGATTAGCCGATCCCGAATATTGACATACAGGCACATGCAAGCTTCAATTTATTTATTTATTTATTTATGTATTTATTTATTTTTCTACAAAAGTAGCATGTGTACTTGATGGTCAAGGCATGATTACCCCGTGGTTAGATTTGATTGTTGCATTACGCTATGTAAAATCTACAACCTAGCCGCACTGGTATCGTTGTAGAGTTGCGCATATCGTACCCTGTACGAAAGTACTCATTTGAATGATCATGATCCACGGCATGGGATTTCACTCAACGTAGGAACTATTAAGTTAAATAAAATAATGATGGCATGGAGAGAATGGATTCCCGAGTTCTTACATGGCAGCCCTCCCGGGACTAGTAGTGCCCGCCAGGCCGGCTGGTTCCCACAGATACTGTAAATCTGCCACACGGGCAGGGAACAGTACCTGCTTCTATTATTATTGTATATTGTATATATATGACGGGCGTCCTGCTAGGACTCGTCTAATTCATGCTTGGCGCACCTGATTGACTGGATAGACTAGCTTTGCTCGCACATAGTAAGAACTGTGGAATTCCTAATTGCATAATTCCAGGATAACTTGGGACTCACAGTAGTAAGCCGTAGGAGTTGGATGACCGTTTAAGTTGATTTGTTTGTGTACTGTACCTACTCTGTTGTCTAACTGGGATGATCAGAATGTCAGGACATGACGGGCCAACTTCTGTCCTTGTTTGGTTGGGAGGTTGGTTCGAAGTGTTGTGATGTGATGTGAATCCTAGTAGCAAGCAGAGATCTATTATTATATTCTCTTATTACTGGTTTTAATTCCCTCATATCGTGCTTCCTTGTGGTACTTGCTATTAGAGGTCTAACCTCTCTGGTTTTGCATGGCCAGATTTAGAGCCGGTTCTCGAGGATCCAGCTTACTTCCGCCTCCAAGATGGTCAACACTAGAGGGATGATCGCAGGAGGACTCGAGTGGGTCCCTTACTTCGCCACTCGTTTTGTTATTTACTTTATACCGTAGCCGTTTGGCACCGACATGTTAGTCGGATTGTCTTGTACTTACTTTTGCATAATTGTAATTAAGTCAGACTGCAGCTGATAACAATTGTGTACACCTTGCTATATCATCTGGCTATATTTTGTAAAGCCAGATCTCAAGAACATTTTGACTGAGCGTTTGGGACGCCTTACTGCTTATTCTTACATGTTCTCTATTTCTGTTTTCTTGTTCGAATGATTGAGACAATAGATGTGAAGTGACCATAGTGAGACTTTCATGTAGTATGCACCCCCTCGTCTTTAGACAGCATTGATCGTATTATACGGTATTCAACTACCCGTAATACGTAGCTGGCTGAGTCATTCCCCCGCTCTCCAGTATTCTGGTTCTGGGGCGTGACAGATAAATACAAGTGCACGAACACGAATGAATGAGCAAGTTCTCAAAGAAAAGGTACGCTATGTCTTAACAACTAAAAACATGTCTTTGCATGGTCATGGACAACTTGTCGACAAGGTGAGCGTTTCCCCGCGCGGCAACCCGAGGCCACGGGACCGTTGCGGGCACAAAGGGAAACAAATAATTAGCTGTGCTGGGTACGGGTTAGGCGAGGACTTGCAGCGGGGCTCGCTACTCACGCTGAAAGGACCCCGTCTAACAAAAGCTAGAGGAGTCCACGATGGCTCTGGGAGCCAGTGACCAGCACACGAAATATTACACTTGGTATAAAAATGATAACAATTGACAGGGAAGAACATGGTAAGTTTCATAAGGCGCGACGCGGTCCGCCGTGGGTGAGTTTCAACGTAAATTTCATTATGCTTGTCATATGCTTGTCTGAAATTCATTAGGATGGTTAGAAATATTCATACTCTAAGTCATATAAACTCTTCAACCAAATGAGAGCTTAGAACTTAAATAGCCACGCACCAGTACAAAGTGTAATGTACTGATCCTCGCTCTCCACGCAGGTACCCCGAACCACGAAGGGCGTGCCACCTAAAAGCTCAAGGCGAAGTGAACTCTTTTGAAGCCTCGTCCGTGTGTGAAGGCTTGTGTTTCTAGATTCCTTTTGAAGAAGACCCGCACTCAGTCCAAAAGAAAAGATGGCGACTCGACTTCCCACGATAGCAGGTGGAAATGTGTAATAGTTTTTGTTTGTAAAAAGGGATGTAATATATGGAACGACTATCTCATCGGCGTTCATTTTGTAAGTCGAGTCATGTTGTAGCCCGTGCGGCAATGATTGTAAAGAAGTCTATGTAAAGTTTTATTGTTATCAATGAAAAAGTCTATTTCTATCTCAAATACGTCATTCAATTTCTCTGCGTACTCTAACTTGATGTTGTGTTTCGGATAACCTTATGACTATGCCTTGTGCGATCGCAACTTAGGATCGCACGGCATCACGCCCGGGGGACGACTATCGATTCTACGGAATCGGGGCGTGACAGAAAGCCCCAACCAATGACCGAAGCCAAAAATCACTGTCAATGTACAGTTCAGTCCCATCGAAATGCAAAAAATTTAAACGAAAGGAAAGTGGATCCAAAGAAGTCCATCGATCGCACACTTGATACTTTAAAAATTCCACGGTACTTTCATATGTTACACGGCAGAAAACTATGTCTCCCTTGAAACAAAGATTAACTAAACAACTTTAATCCATTCCCCCTCCTGATAATACAAAACAGATGTGGTATCTGCCATCCCGATTGTAATTTAGTGATATTTTTTTGAATAGTTTATATTTTATTTTCTGTGATCATGGGAGTTGTGACTAAGCCCACAGGTGAGTTACGACCATCTTGCTGTCACATGACCTCTAGATAGGGTAATTATGTATTTTTTAGCTATAATATATTTTATTATAATTTTTGGACATTTTAAGTAATTATTCTTTGAAGATTTATATTTATGAATGACTTTCATAATTTATTTTAAGACTATTTAGGATTATTTTTGTGACCTAGTATTTTTATTTAGGTCCTAGGAGGTTAGAAATATTTTCTATAATTTTTTATAATTTTTCTGGAATTTTTAGGAATTTATTTGAAGTTATTTGGAGTTAATTTGAATTTTAAAACATTTTTTGAATTTATTAAAGAGTCAGCGCACAGTCAGCGTTTAGGGGCCCACGCGTCAGCCGCTTGGGCCGACCGAGCGGGGCCCGCCTGTCAGTCAGCTTCTTGCTGACTGTGCTTTATAATTTTGGAGCCGCGGCTCTGTAACGCCCCAGAACCAGAATACTGGAAAGCGGGGGCGTACATAGCCAGCTACGTATATTGAAGTGCAACCCACCTCGCCATACGGTCACGGTTATCTAGATACATGAGGGTTTAACTACAAGCCAACAGTCTCCTATGGTCATGAACAAGTCTATTGTCTCAATCTCAAGGAAGCAATAATAGTTACAAGATGTCAGAGCACCAAATATATAATAGCAAGGCGTCCCATACATTACATATTGGATGATCATGAAGCTAGTCGTACAAAATGTCAAGACTAGCAAGAGTTCAGTCATACATGATCAACCCTAGGATCTGTTAATCTTGTTACAGCCCGTAGGCAGACAGTAAATAAAGGTGCAATACAAGCTAACACGTGCTCGCAGGCTAAACGCCTCAAAAGAATAATTTTTACAATAAAGTGGGAGGATAAAAGGAAACCCACTCGTTTCCAGGGTTACGCCTGGTGGTCACCATCTGGCTGGAAGACAGGTGGATCCTCTGGTGCTGCTCCGATATCTGGCCACACAAAACCAGCTGGGTCAGACCCCAGAAAGAGCAAGTGCCACAAAGGAGGCCTCACTTAGGAACTAAAATCAGCATATCACAATAGAATATTAAAGATGAATAATAAATAAGAAACTGATAATAACAGAGATAACAACAGTAAACTGAGTACGAAGAAACCATTCAAGTAGCCAGGTCACAACCCTTAAACCAAACAAGGACCGGGGTTGCAGCCCTCCACCTGAATAGAAACCCGTCTCAAATACTATTGGTACAGTGAAGACAATAAACGAAGAGAGGACACATAACTTTTCCGGGAGCCAGGTTACAATCCTTAAACCAAACAAGGATCGGGATTGTAACCCTTCGCCTGAACAGAACTGGACCCCTGATCTTTATTGCTAAGTCCAGTATAAATAATCATGGTATTAAGGTAAGGTAAAACATGACGAACATGGCATAGGATTGAAATAAGACAATAAACGAAAAGAGGACACAAAACTGCTCCGGGAGCCAGGTTACAATCCTTAAACCAAATAAGGACCGGGGTTGTAACCCTTCGCCTGAACAGAACTGGACCCCTGATCTTTATTGCTAAGGCCAGTATAAATAATCATGGTATTAAGGCAAGGTAAAACATGACGAACATGGCATGGGGTTGAAATAAGACAATAAACGATGAGAGGACACAGAACTGCTCCGGGAGCCAGGTTACAATCCTTAAACCAAACAAGGATCGGGGTTGTAACCCTTCGCCTGAACAGAACTGGACCCCCGATCGTTATTGTTAAGGCAAGCTTCAATAATCATGTTATGTCACAATCTTGCACATGATCAGGATAAGACTAAGCTGGAATAAACTCCATCCAATCAATCACGGTCAATCAAGAGTACGGCTTGATACTTTTAACTAACTATGGTTATCACAGGCCTAGTTACTAGCAAGATGCAATGAGATTATCCCAACAGCCACAAGCCCTGCAGTCCATCCGGTTATCCAGGTCGAATGTCCGTTTATGAAGAATGCAATATGTGACTGTGTGCTGGAAATGGGCCCTACTCGTCGGTAGGCTACAAGTCCACTTGAGCGCCGAGATAACGGGATTGCCTGTAGCTGGAAAATCTCTTCACGACTACTGGATTATTCTAGTTATTAGCCTTAGTTGAATTCAGTAGGTACCCCTGACCGTGGTATTCAGGGGTCCCTGACCTAGACATGATGCAAGACAAGACTGGTTTATTTGTACAAGCACAATCGTCCACGGTATCAAGCGGAGGATTACTAGCATGTCGAGATAGCCGTCACAACGGCGTTCCAGATTACATGTCATGTTTACTTGTCAAGAGTGCGCCACGACGGACCACTATCATGTTCTATCCTTACATTATAATAAATAAGAAAACTTGCATAAATAGCTAATAACATGCTCTTGAAGCCAAGGAAAAGAAATACCATTTTCATGTTGGGAGTTGGAAGAAATTTTGGCCACAAATCGGCCAAATAGGGCATAAAATAGCCAAAAACAGCCAAAATAGGCACTATGCGGCACTATTCAGCACTATGCGGTACTCCTATATGCGGTTCGGACACTATACAGCACTATACGGTACTATGCAGCACTCTCATATGCGGCTCGGACACTATACGGTACTATACGGCACTATGCAGCACTCTCATATACGGCTCGGACACTATGCGGCACTATACGGCACTCCTATATGCGGCTCGGACACTATACAGCACTATTCGGCACTATGCAGCACTCTCATATGCAGCCCCGGACACTATGCAGTACTATACGGTACTATGCAGCACTCTCATATGCGGCTCGGACTTTATGCGGCACTATGCAGCACTCCCATATGCGACTCGGACACTATACGGCACTATACAACACTATGCAGCACTCTCATATACGACTCGAACACTATGCGGTACTATACAGCACTATGCAGCACTCACATATGCGGTTCGGACACTATACGACACTATGCGGCACTCCCATATGCGGCTTGGATACTATGCGATACTATACGGCACTCTCATATGCGACTCGGACACTATGCAGCACTATGCGGCACTATACAGCACTCTTATATGCGGCTCGGATACTATGCAGCATTATGCGACACTATACAACACTCCCATTTGCGGCTCAGATACTATGCGGTACTATACGGCACTATACAGCACTTCCATATACGGTTCGGACACTATACATCACTATGCGGCACTATGCAGCATTCTCATATGCGGCTCGGACACTATGCGGCACTATTCATCGTTCCTGCCAGAATCAGCACAGATGAACATAGAAATGGTCAAAAATACCTTTGGCCATAACTTCCTCAAAACAAGTCGAAATCTAACTTTTCAAAGGTCTATTTTGGGTAAAATCGAATTCTCTACAACATGGAACAATCAAAACATAAAAATAATAAAGTTTAATAGATCAAAATCCAAGAAAACCGAAAATGATATAAACTTAGATCTACAAGAAAATATCCATCAAAATAAAAAATGCCAAGTTCTAAAGTATCTTAGAATCTCGCAAGGAAGACAATAGAACAACAAAATAGAGTTTCTCCATGAAGTAAGTTGCACTTGCCTAAGCTTCTCTTGGTAGGTGGAGAAGTTAAGAGGAAGAAGATGAAGAAATAAATGAAGAGTAAAGAGGAGAAAGAAAGGGGTTGGGTTTTAAATGTTGATGGTGGTGGTAGGTAGGGGTTTTCTTTTGGTTCATGATGAACCCAAAAGCAGACCAAACCAAGCTAAACCGAACCAAGCTAAGCCATAACCAATGAAATACCAAAATTACCATGCCAATACAACATGCTAAAAATAAAACCATGACTAGCTAACCCTGACTAATAAAAATACGGACCTGAAATATGTACACGTATACAAAAATACGTAACACGGATTTTGAGGGTAACAGCTCTACCCACCTTAAAAGAATTCCGTCCTCAGAATTTAATTAAAGAGGCTAGAGGTGTCGGGACAAGTTACATTATCAGATGCAATCTACAGCTAAGCAACCAATCAAATATGCAAGCAAGGATTCGAAGTGTAAGGCATAAGAAAGATATTATACCTCACAAGTCAAACAGGTTGGGATATCGCGATCGGATATCATCCTCACACTCCCACGTTGACTCACCCAAAGAGTGATGACCCCAAGCAACTCGGACTAACTTGATAGTCTTGTTCTTGAGTGTCTTCTCTCTTCGGTCCAATATAGACACGGGCCTCTCCTCATACGAAAGGTTGGTACCAACAACCAATTCCGAATGATCCAGGATGTGGCTTGGGTCCGGGACATACCGTCACAGTTGGGATACATGGAATATGTCATGCACCTCACGTAGCGATGGTGGAAGAGCGAGACGATAGGATACATCTCCTACTCGCTCCAGAATATCAAATGGCCCTATATACCTAGGACTAAGCTTTTCCCGTACGTCGAAATGAATGACGCCACGGTTAGGCAAAATCCTCAGGAATACATGGTCGCCGACAGAAAACTCAAGTGGACGCCGATGAGAATCGGCCTAATGACGCTGGCGATCTTGGACAACTCGAAGATGATCTCTGACTCTCCTGACTACCTCAACGGTCTGAGCAATCATTTCTGGACCGTTGTAAACCCCCAATATTTTTAAATTATTTTAGTGCCTTAAAAAAAATTTATATTAGAATTTATTTGGTATATGTACGTAAATATAAATGCATTATTTGTATGATTGTTAGTATTCTTATTAAATTAGAAATAATATAAATTCTAGGATTACTTATTATTTGGTATATAAATATATATATATATATATATATTTTTATATATATATATATATATATATATATATATATATATATATATATATATATATATATATATAATGTATTGAAAAAAAAAGTATAACATGTGTGTTTTCCATAAAGAAATTTTCTTTATTTGTTGTGTTTCTGGAAAAATTACAACTGTAGGAATCCGATCTAGAAGACGATCGCTTTATCCCTTGGACTATGCGAAGAAGAAAAGCTCTCAAAATTTTGACAGTAGATATCAATGTATCTGTACAATGAATGAGAAAAAGAACTCTATTTATAGAGTCAAAACAGTAACTGAAAAGATAACTACCTCACCACTGGTGCACTTGAAAAGTCACGCAGACTCTAAATACACGCAGGGTTAGTGAGTAGTTACTAGACGTGGCCCATAACTGTTGGACACATGGCATCAGTGCATGGGTCGTGTGCAAGTTACTGGGCACGCGAGAGAGAGATCGGTGGCATGGCTGCCACGTACTCCAGTTGAAATGAAATCTACGCTGACTTGCTGAAGGCAAAAAATCCACGCAGATTCGTTGACGCAGACTCGTTGAAGGCAAAATCCACGCAAGCTTTGAAGAAGAATACTTCAAAATTCACGCAGGCTTTGAGAAGAATAACTCAAAAGTCACGCAATGTTTTGAGGAAGGAGAAGGTTCAGAATCCACGCAAACCGCCAGCTGTCTTGATTTGGCACGCTTCGTCTGACACAAAATCTCTGACATTGATTATATTGTCAGCCGCATTAAATGAAGATAAGACCCAAAGTCACGCCAACTTGGTGAAGAGTAAGTCTTGCTAAGGAAGATTACAAAAGACGGTTGTGATCTCTCGAGTTCTGTGCATACGTGGCATATGAGGAGACGTTTCTCGACTGTTGTGTTGTCAGTCATTATGATTCTGACGTATGGCTGAGCTGTCTCTGCGTGACTTCTAAAGGAAATGGCCAGGCAGAACTTAGCGTATCTTTTGTGCTGCTTCTTGGATCACTCTGTGTGACTTGTTCTGATCAACTCAGCGTGACTTCATTTTTGAGGCCTACAAAACCCCCTTCAAAGTTTTCGAAAAAATGATAAAAATATTTTTGAAATACTTTGAAATAGAGATGATGAAATGAGTTAAAGTCACGCTGAGATGACTCCAAAGAGATATTTATCCCTAAATGATTGGACTGTTGGGATTCTGTGCAGTTAGGATCCCGTATCAAGCTCCTAAATCGAGACGAATCATGATGGGCCGTTTAGAATGAACCTATAAATAAGCCATAGATTACTTCTTTCCTTCTTTACTTGCTTTTGAAAGAGAGAACCCACAGAAGAGAACTTCATCTTCGCCGACGAACTCCTTCTTCCCCGACTTCTTCTTCTCCTTTCTCAGTCGAAATGGCTCCCAAGAAAGCTGATGCTCAGGCCAAGGGAAAAGCCCCTGCAACTTCTTCGCGTGCCACTACTGACAGACTTCCTCGACAGGAAGTTCCGCAAGCTCCTATGCATCGTAAGTGATAGAAGAACATGGACTGTTGAAGACGAGTTTGATGAAGATGAACTCCACATAGAACTTTTTAGGATCTTAAAATAATAAACTTTAGAAATATATCCCCCCTTCTTAGGGCAAAGGATATTAATAAAGTATGCCTCCCTCTTTAGGGTCGGCCATACTTCATATCTTCGTATTTACGAAGCTCTGTGTTCCACGCAAAAGGAGCATGACTCTCATGATTCTGCGTGACTTTTTACGTTGGCAGAAATGTCCATGTTGAAATAGTCACGCAACTTTCAGGATGACGCTGCATGATTTTTCACATGTTGACAGAGATATCAATGTTGAATTATTCACGCAGACTTCTGAGAGTCATCTTCTGGATAGATTAGTCTTCATCCTAATCTGTCTGGACTTTGCGTGAATAACTCACTCAGTATGTCATGGTAGTATATCCATATAGAGTCTATATCTGACTTTGTCTTCTGCCATTTCTTGTAGTGAACATCCGAAGCGAAGAAGCAGATTTTGAAGGGTGCTTGAGTATCTTATTTAAGCATGATTTATCTCATGTAATATTCCCTCAATTTGATCTTCCTGAAGCAAGACTATCATTGTTGGCCAATCAAGACCACACAACCTTACTCTGCTTGATGAATGGACAACCTTTTCAGAGTCTGGATATGGTATCCCACAAAAAACCAGCATTCTTATTCGGAGATGCTATAGCACAAAAATCTCAGCCGAAGGGCATCAGGGAAAAGGTGCGTTTCTGCTTTGAGGGGGATGTGAAACAACCCATGTACTGGCCAAAGATTTCCCGGGGTTTATCAATCATGAGACTTATGCATGCCAGCTATCCGAGAAAGATGTCCTGGTATTTGACAGAATATCAGCAGGCGAAGGCAAGCCGTATTATTTACAGGAAGGAGGGATTTTTCAGTGCCCCGGAGGATCATGTATCAGTATTTTGGGGTTTGAAGCCTGGATGCATACCACCTGAAGACTCAGCCATATTGATGCCATTCAGGATGCCCATTTTCATAAATGAATTCATGTCTAACAAGAATGCATTCTATCCCACCGACTCGACACCGAGGATGAACGGCCTAATGAATCAGGAGAATATGAGATGGAAGACTTTGGTCAACTGGGCTTTGGAGAATTTCGCGACTGAGCTGAAGAAGATAAATCTCTATGATGCCGTCGTCAATTCATCATACGGCTTCAAGCCCAACCCTTTTCTATTCTTAGCTTTGGTTGAGAGATATAATCACAGGACGGGGACCTTTATGACTCCGAAAGGAGAGATGGGCTTCGCCCTTCATGAGATGGAATACATCTCACACCTGCCTTCAGGCTCGCTGCCGTATGAGGAATATGTTCCTACAACAGAGGAACTGAACTTTCTGTCAGAGAAGAACCCAGAGATGGTCCATCTATTTGAAGAGATGATGTGCCATTTTGGCACATGCACTCTATATTACAAGGGTTCCAAGGATGAAGCTGGCAACCACATTCAGAAGTGGATGTCCTACCTTTTTATGAACCGTGAGAAGGATGAAAAGAAAATAAATGAGAAGAGGTGGTATCGGATTAGCAACTTCAAACCTCTTTCTGAAAGTGAAATCATTCATTTGCTGGAGAAATATGATTGCAAAGATTTCACGATTACTGAAGACTGGTACGAGTTTAAAGCTGGAACCACTTTCAGCTCTTATGTTAGACAGAGCGGAAAGAGCCTGTCAAGGAACGGTCATCTAGCCGGATTCCTATCCATGTGGTTAAGAAGATTCATCATTCCTGGCTCCAGCTCTTTGGACAGGATACACAGAGGTGTTATCTTTGCAGCAGTGCGCCTTGTGTATGGTTACAAGCTGGATTTGTTATCGGCGATGACCTGTAGGCTAAATGCAGGTCTCCGGAATTTTGTCACTAATATGTTGTCTGCTCAGAGGATGATGACTGAAGAATTCCCAAGAATAGAGATGTCCTTCACGTATCTTTATGGTTGGCTTCTCCTTCATCATGATGGTCTGATACCTCCAGGGGCAGGAGAAAGTAGCAGTCTTTTTCTGGAGAGGTACTCTGGAGAGACGTTCTGGAAGGTTCACACCCTCCCAGAATGTAGAAATGTATTGAATAGGGCGTCACATTGGTTGATCCAATGTGTCCCTCCACCATCGGGCTATGAGAGTATGCCCTTAAATATGATGGACGGAGATATGGGAAACCGACTAGATGATGTAGCCTTCTAATGGTTACAGAGGATCCGGCCTTCTCATCTAGTATATCGTCACGAAGAAATGGCATATCTGGAACCATATTTACCAAGCAGATTTGCTAGACAATTTGGGTATGACCAACTCCATGTTGGGAACGCCACTACTTGTTTATCTGCTCGCGGAGGACTCATTGACGGAGCTCGAGCTTGGAGATATTTTGCAGCTAGAGATACAAAGGTCGTATTCTTTATGCCTAATCCTTTGTCTAGCTCGGGGCCAAAGATGCTTTATACGTATGCACGTTTCTATGTGTCGTCGAGCACTTTCAGACCGAGTTTCAATCTGAAGACCTTTGTTGCAGAGGATGATCCAGCTCCATCGAAGAGGTCAAAGAAGAAAATTGTTATTCAGCACTTTCCTTCAGAACCCGAAGATGAGACAACAGAAGTTGAGCCTCCCTATGGATTATTCCAGGAAGGAAATTTTTCTGATGAGGTCCTTCCTCCTATATTTATATCTCTTTCTAAGAGGAAGAGAAGTGACGAATCTGAGACCATCTCCAAGATGAGTACTAAGTCTCCAACATCTAGGAAAAAGAAGAAAGGAGTCTCAGTGACTGCTACATCATCTTTAGGTGGTATCTCGGTTGATGAGGACGATGCCGCTGATAAAGACGAAGAGACTGATGAAGACGACGCTCCTTTGATAAGGAGGTCAAGAGGCAGATATGTCAAGAAGTCTGCCAGCAAAACTAAAGGCAACAAACTCTTAGAAACGATCATGAGTGGAGGAGTTTTGCCAGAAATCAGTGAGGCAGCTTCTACTGAGAAGACCGAATCTGATGATATTCACCTTGCAACAGCTTCAACTGAACAGACTGAAGTAGAGTCTGTTCAAGTTCAGGAAATAACTGCTCCGACCATAAGTGGAGTAGCTATTGAACCCTCGAAGACGAGGGTAATCCCATTTGAGCATGGGACATAAGGTGTCATTCAAGCACTGGATGACCAGATTGATTACTCTGAAGAAGCAACAGCTCCGGAAGAAACTACCAAACAATCAGAAGTTCCTGAAATTCAAGCTGAAGAAAACATTTCTTTGGCCAGAGGCGACGAAGACGTGCCGGCGTCTGAGCTATCAGCTGCTGATGATTTGTTAAAGAATGTTTGTCAAGATATCATTCTTCGAACCGATATTCCAGAGACAACTGAACCGGCAGCCAATACTGAGCTTGCTATCGTCATTGTTCCAGAGACTCATGAAGATGTAAATATCATTGGTTCTGAATCAGAAGCTCATCCTGAAGATAAAGAAGAAGAAGAAGCTGAAGGAGAAGAAGACTGGCATGCTGGCACCTCTACTCCTTATGATGAAGACAAAGTCAAGGGAAACAAAATGGAACTTAGCCCTGAACCTGCTCAATCACCGAACAACGCTCTAGCACCCAGTAATTCTGGAGCTGGAAGCAGCCATATAAAGCAGGTATCGGATACATTCATGGACCGGTTGCGAGAGGAAGCAAAGCTCCCTCCACATACCGAGTATGAACCTCAGCCAGGTAAAACTTTATTTTAAATTCTGTTTCCGTTGCTTCTTTCTTTCTTTAAATGTCGATTACATTTTTCTTTAACTGTAGGAACTGCTGCAGCAATGAGTTCGACTCATGCTCCGCTTATCCAGGCTGATGCCGATGAAGGGAATTCACACTTAACTTCTCCGATGGCACATACTTCTGTTCTGAGGATAGAGAATATTCAAGCTTCTTCTTCCATGATAACAGCGACTCCTGGATTTGAGACTGGATTAACAAGAACTCTAGGAATGTATTCAGATATTATTTACTCATATCTAGATACATTTTCCAAACGTTTCTTGAAGGATGAAGCTATGCCATTTTCTGATCTTCGAACTATGGTTAAGTTCCCTCTCATGGCGCTGCATCATGCTGGTTGTGAATCTCAGTGCATTTTTTTCAAACATCTCCTGGATGAATTAGAAGTAACTATCCGAAAGTACTGGGAGACTAAGAAGGAAGATCTTCAATCTTTAACTGCAACTGAAATTAGTCAACTAGAGCATGAAGCACAATCCCAACAAGCAGCTCTTGAAACATTCCTTGCCTCTTCTACTGAGAAATTAGTAGAAAAGGGTGAAGAAATATTAGCTATTCATCAAAGAGTAGAGCTTCTGGAGAAGGATAAAACATCCAAGGCTGAAGAACTGAAAAAATTAAAAGAGGAATTAGCTCGTCTTCAAGAGCGCATTACTGTCATGGAAGCAGATCAAGCTGAGGTTGCTACTACTTATATCTCTGAAGTTGAACACTATGAGACTCTTCGGAAGGAACGAGAACGGATGCAGGCGGAACAGATTGAAGAAGTCAGCCGTCGCCAGTCTACCATCATTACTTTTGATGAACAGAATGTTTCAATTGTAGCAGCAGAACGAGTTAGAAAAACTCATGAAGAGAAACTGACTGCTGTTCTAGATCGTATTAGGGAGCTGATAACTCCAAATGAGTGAACTTCTTTTATTTTCACTTTCACTTGTATTTCATGTTTTGATTCTGGAATGAGAGTAAATGAAAATCCTTGATCTGACTTTTGGTTTTGCTGTTTTGAAAATGATAGATTCATAGAAAATATGTTCAGAGGTAAATAATACATGACATATTTCAGTAGAATAGAATATACAAACGAACTTTGTAATTCTATCAAATGATATTAAACCAGAAATGATCTTAGTTTAATACTGATTGGAAAAAATAGAATTCAGACATAAAAATATCTTTAAATTCAATTTTTCATGATCTTTAGACTCGAAAATCAAAAGACTAGATGAATGAACGGATTAACCATCAGATTATAATGAACGGACGAACCGTTGGATAGATGAACGGACGAACCGTCAGGTATTAATGAACGGTCAAACCGTCAGATGAACGGATGAACCATCAAATATGAATCATTTTTCAAAACAGTCAATATAAACCATATTGGAAGACAGAAGGTTGTAATAGAAGTCACCGATACTCGTATCGAAATCCCAAGAAGTGGTACTAGAAGAATCAGATCTTTTATCTTCGTCAGACTCAGGATCTTCATGGATGATGTTGATGAAAGGAGTAGGAGCAGTATAACCCAATCCGCATTTCGTCCTTCCATATTTCAAAGGAGGAATCCGAACAGGCATTTTTCTTCCTTTTCCATTATTGAGGCCAGTCCTGAAGTCATAGCCCATATTTTTGATGATGTCTCTAGATTGCTGACTATAACGACGTAGTTATAATCTTCCAGTATCATCACTTTTGTCATCATCTTCAAGATCAGAAGGATTTTGAGGCCCTTTGTAGAAGAATATTGGAATGTCTCCTGGCTTTCTGCTGGGAACTAGAAAGTATGAAGATTGTACAGGTTCTAGAGATACGTCTGTATGAACAGTCTGTACAACTCCTATGGTTATTGTGTTCAAGTCATCTAACAGATGTAAATAACTATGAACATAATTACACACATCAACGTACTGCAAAGGTGGAGACTTTTCATTAAATGTAAAAGCAGCAATATTTACATTGGGAGAAGGCTGAGCCTTAGAGATTTTAGCCAAGTCAATGACTAAAGGGGGAGAAGAAGAAGAAGCTTTGTTTCGATTAAGATCGATAACAAATGGCTCAGAAGGGGTGAGCTTCCTTGAAGTTTGAGTAGGAAGAGTAGTCCGCCCTCCAACTGGAATTAGCAGAGTATCTTGTGAAGGTACAGGAACTGTAGTACGCCCACTGACAGGAATGATCAGTGTATTTTGAGTAGATGACTGAGGTAACGGAGAGATCCGTCCACTCACTGGAATGATGAAAGAATCTTCTCCAGAGGGTTTAGGAGATTGTTGCTGAGTAGTTCGACTTTTAACAGGGATTATTAAAGTCTCACTTTGTGCATCTTCTTTCTCCATAGCTTGTATGATCCTTGTATACTCTTCTTTGTACATTCGGGAATCATTAAAATAAGCTTCAACCCCATGGAAGGGATTTATATCAGCAACTTCTTTTTGTACTCTTCCATTGCTATCAATGTATTTAAAACATTGATGAAGAGTAGAGGGCACCACATTATTTTCATGAAGAAAGGGCCTCCCCAGAAGAAGATTATAGGAACCCGCGATCTCGATCACATAGAAAGTGACTTTAGATCTGAAATCGCCTATCTGAAGCTTCAGATGAATCTTTCCCAAAGGCTCACTTCGACTTTGATTGAATCCCAAGATAGTAGTAACCGTCTTGGAGAGCTTGTGAAGAGGGATTTTTAGTTCATCCAACAAACTCTTTGGCATTATGCTTATAGCAGACCCTGGGTCAATGAGGATACGATCTATCTTCATCGTATCAATATAACCAGTGTAGTAGAGAGGTCGGTCATGTCGATTATCCTCCAGTAACATGTCGTCTTGTGTAAAGGTGATATTTGGGATAATCTTCAGTACACTGTTGCAATGTAAGCAAGTGGCAGGTTCCGCATCCGGCTTCTTCAATTGTGCAAGACAAGAGTCAGCTTGTAGAAGTGCTTCACTTAACGTCTCCCGAGTTTCTTTAGAAAGGCGTAGAAGTTCAAAGAGGGACATTCTAGCTGGAGTATTCGCAAGTTGAGCCAAAATGTCGAAGTTGTAAGGCTTCTGAAGTTCAAGAGGAGAAGACTTCTTGATTGGCTTATCAAACTGAGCCTGTTGTTTGCCTTTCTCCAGAGCCGTAGGCTTAGGAGGAACAGGTTCAGTAGATGATTCTTCTTCAGGAGGAACATTAGGAGCATCTTTAGCATCTGAAGGGATATCAGTAGGATCTTCAGGATTTTTAGAATAATCCTTTAGGTAAGGTTTCCCCGTTCGAGTAGCACTAACAAGTGCTTCTTCTTTTTCTTTTGGCTCTGTGTCAGAGGTAGACCCAAGAGAAGTCATATGACATGACTTGATCTTTCCAGCCTTCTTAGATTTTTGAGAAGAAATCTTTTGAGGAGAAGGCGATTCAAAATCTGCCACTAGATCAGGATGGATCCACATGATTTCCCCTGTTTCCAAAGTGATTGGCACTAATCCTTCAGACTGTGGAGGAGGAAGATTCACTATGTCAAGAGTTGCCTTGGGAATAGGAACAATTCCACTTTCAAGGAGTTGAGGAGGGAAATCTCCAAATTGCATAGAGACGACGTTGGAGGTGACGGTCTTCTCTTTTGGAGTAAGAGAGATAGCTCCAGATTTAATCATTTCTTGGATCTTTCCTTTCAATACATAACATGTACGAATTGTGTGACCCAGCATTCTGTGATATGGACAGTATTTAGGATGATCTGTCTTACCAGCTTCATCAGGTTTCTTGATCTCTGGTAATTGTATTTTATTACCTTTCAGCAGACATTCAAAGATACCAAGGACATCGTCGTCATCAAAAGAATATTCTTCTCTGGGGCGAGGTGTTCTTGATTGTTGAGTTGTAGAGGCAGGAGTTTGAACATTTGATGCATCTTTGCTCTGAAGATTAACTTCAAGAGTTTCTTTTCCTTTGCGAGCATTATTTTTATTGTTAGCACCTTATCTTGTTTCTTTAGGAGTCATCTGCACTCCTAAACCTTTGAAGGTTTCAGCACTGATTTCTGCAGCTTTGGCACTGACTATGAAGGAAGGCCAATCTTGAAATTGAGTGGGCCCTGTCCACATACTGATGATTGGCAACAAGTTTGATTTGCATGTGTCAATGGTGACAGCATCAGGAGTTCCAAGAGGCATTTTCAGAGCTTCTCTTCGAAACCGTTCAATGTATTCCTCTGTAGTTTCATTATTTTTCTGCTTGATTCTAATAAGAGCAGACATAGTCATGTCATTAAGCCTTTCATAGAACCTTTCAAGAAACATCTGTTTGAAACCAGCAAATGAGGTAATACTCCCATCTGGGAGACTTTTATACCATTCATAAGCTGTTCCCTTGAGACATCCAATAAATACCCGAGTAAGGAGGGCATCACTTGGTTGCAGTTGATCAGTCATCACTTCAAAGTGATTAATAAACTGACTTGGAGAAGTGGTTCCATCATAGAACGAGATAGTAGGAGGCTTGTATTTAGGAGGATATGATACTTGCTTCCATTCTATCGGATAAGGCTGCTTGATGCCTAACCTTTGTAAACCATCCTTCTGTTTGAATGCCTCGAATTGAGTTTTGAGATTCTTCAATTCTTCAGAGACAACTCCCAAAGATTGTGGAGTTGTGGCTTGTAGAGAATAGTTGGGAGGAGGAACAGCATTGTAAGCACTACCCCCAGCTTCAGAGAGACTAGGATTTGGTTGAACTGGTCCAGGAGTATTGGATTGTACTGCTGGAGGAACTTGTACTGGACTTATATCAGTATCAACTGGTATGGCATCTGATACAGTTTGTCGATTTTGCAACTGAGCTGTCATGAGTTCATACATCGACTTCATTGTGTCAGTCATAGATTTCATTTGCTGTTCCAAAGAAGCAATTCTTTGATCTTGAGGAGTCAGGGAAGAAAAAGGTTCATCAGTATTCCCATCAACCATGTAAGTTGTGACTGTATGAGGGATTATTGATGAACTAGTAGATGTTGTATGCTCTGAATCATTGCTTCGTGTATCAAAGTCAACTACAGGAGAATTACCCCCAGTAGGAAGAGGTGGGAAGTTAGATTCAGAATCAATTTCAGGGATCAAATTTCTTTGACTAGAAGCCAGGACTCTTGCTCTGGTGTTTCTATATACTCCATCTGGACTATCAACTCTACCCCCGGTGTCCCGAGAAGTCATGTTGACAGAGGCAAACAAAGGCTCATCCTCATCAGGCATAGGTTCATACTGAATCCTATTGAAGACAGACTGTCGTTTATTTTGACATCTGTATTGCATTGTGACTCTTGGCTGGAAGTCACATTCATGATCACCATGGTCTTGGACTGTTGATTCACATCTGCACTGAATTATGACTCTTGGATAGAAGTCACATTCAGCATGTTCCTTTGATATAGAATTACTATTTCTCTTCTGTTGAAGATATTCCCGTAAATCTGTTTGTGAAGATTGAGGAGTATACTTCCTGTTCTTGGGTCTTGATGGCTCTTGATTATACAAAGAGTGATTAATGTGGGCCACATAATTTCTTGCATACTCTGCATCTGGATCTTTTATCTTCATATCCAATTGGTATGATTTCTTAACACCAGAAGTGCTGAGTTTTGTTCTTAAATCAGTGGAAGGTAACACATTAATTTTGGAAACATGGAGTTTTCCTTCCATTGATCTGGATATTTGCAGAGAAGGAAGAGTTGAACCACTCCCTTGATTAGGAGTTGGTAACAGACCCTCTTTAATGGACAGATTATGTGCCCAATTTGAAGAAATCAAAGAAGAAGACATTAAGGAATGTTTCTTCTTAGACTCATTCAGATTTTGAGACATAGAATGTCCAGAAGGAAGAGTAGTCAAAAGACCATCTCCTTTCCTTTGACTAACAAAAGTATCAGTCAAAGCTGTTCCTGAAGTAAAAACTACAGGAGCAGAAGAAACAACTAAAGAGTTATTCCTTTTCAAAGGGACTTTGTGTGGAAGACCACCCCCAGTTCTAGTAGAACTCGGTGAAGAAGAAGAGATAACTAAGGAGCTATTCTTCTCTGATGAAATATATGCTGAAACAGACTTGGTTAAAGAACCAGAGCTGTTAGCGTAATTTTTAATTTTAGAATTACACGCTGGAACATATTTGGCTAAGGAGCCAGTACTGTCAGCGTGACTTTTAAATGTGGGATTGCACACTGGAATAGATTTGGCTAAGGAGCCAGTACTATCAGCGTGACTTTTAGAGTTGAATTTGTACACTGGAACAGATTCGGCTAAGGAGCCAGTACTGTCAGCGTGACTTTTAGAGTTGAATTTGCACGCTGGAACAGATTCGGCTAAGGAGCCAGTACTGTCAGCGTGACTTTTAGAGATGAATTTGCACGCTGGAATAGATTCGGCTAAGGAGCCAGTACTGTCAGCGTGACTTTTAGAGATAAATTTGCACACTGGAACAGATTCGGCTAAGGAGCCAGTACTGTCAGCGTGACTTTTAGTTACTGTCATCTTCGAGCGCACAAGAGTGTGCGTGCTTGCAGTGGAGTTCTTGCCAGTGTTAGGAGTGGACACTGTGGCAGAGACTTCACCATTGACTGCCAACTGATTCTTAGGGACATAGACAGAGTGTCCCTTCGATTTGGCAGTGATGATGGAGGCCGGAGTGGGCTTGCCACCCTTAGCCCGCTGTATTTCTTCATAGGCGAGTTGATCAAATTTGATCGTCATCACCTTCTTCGTCGAGCCGATTGACGAAGTGTCGCATTGAGTTGTTACCATCTCAGAAGAGGAGATGGTTTTCCCCAGCAGAGTCGCCAATTTGTTTTCCATAAAAAAATTCTCTTTATTTGTTGTGTTTCTGGGAAAATTACAACTGTAGGAATCCGATCTAGAAGACGATCGCTTTATCCCTTGGACTATGCGAGGAAGAAAAGCTCTCAAAATTTTGACAGTAGATATCAATGTATCTGTACAATAAATGAGAAAAAGAACTCTATTTATAGAGTCAAAACAGTAACTGAAAAGATAACTACCTCACCACTGGTGCACTTGAAAAGTCACGCAGACTCTAAATACACGCAGGGTTAGTGAGTAGTTACTAGACGTGGCCCGTAACTGTTGGACACATGGCATCAGTGTATGGGTCGTGTGCAAGTTACTGGGCACGCGAGAGAGAGATCGGTGGCATGGCTGCCACGTACTCCAGTTGAAATGAAATCCACGCTGACTTGCTGAAGGCAAAAAATCTACGCAGATTCGTTGACGTAGACTCGTTGAAGGCGAAATCCACGCAAGCTTTGAAGAAGAATACTTCAGAATTCACGCAGGCTTTGAGAAGAATAACTCAAAAGTCACGCAATATTTTGAGGAAGGAGAAGGTTCAGAATCCACGCAAACCGCCAGCTGTCTTGATTTGGCACGCTTCGTCTGAAACAAAATCTCTGACATTGATTATATTGTCAGCCACATTAAATGAAGATAAGACCCAAAGTCACGCCAACTTGGTGAAGAGTAAGTCTTGCTAAGGAAGATTGCAAAAGACGGCTGTGATCTCTCGAGTTCTGTGCATACGTGGCATATGAGGAGACGTTTCTCGACTGTTGTGTTGTCAGTCATTATGATTCTGACGTATGGCTGAGCTGTCTCTGCGTGACTTCTAAAGGAAATGGCCAGGCAGAACTTAGCGTATCTTTTGTGCTGCTTCTTGGATCACTCTGCGTGACTTGTTCTGATCAACTCAGCGTGACTTCATTTTTGAGGCCTACAATGTGGTGGCCGAACCCCACCCTAGTAGCAGCTAAGCTGCAGAATTGGGGGGGGAGGCGACCCCACAATTCATTGCTAACAGCAGCGGTGCTGCTGAGGACCTTAGCCCCGACCCCACATCCCAAATAGAAAACCAAAGCAGCTCAGCTGCATTACGTAAACCCGAGCCCAACTCATATTAGCTCGAGCTAAAAACCTATTCTTAGTTATATCAGCAACGAAGCAGTATATATATGTAACTACTGCTCGAAACGAAACCCTAACCCCCGAATACTCGTCTCCCACCTAAATCCCTCGTCCTCGAGTCCCCATCGCCGTCATGTGCGCCCCGACCGCCGCGAGAGCCACCACCAGCAAGGGAGGTAGCCCCGACGATTGCCGTTGACAGCAGGCACGCTGCCGACCCCGACTTCGCGCACGACTTTCGTGCCGCACGCCCCACCGTTTCGCATTCCGTCTTCTCAGGTATGAAGACCATCTATACAACTATATAACCCTGCAACACATCGAAATTAGACGCTTCGTATCATTCCAGAAATCGAAGCCAAAACTGGCATTCGATTACTCGAAAGCAGAGCAGATTTCATACTTGAGCACCCTACTTCGGAAGGCAAAAAACTTGCCAGTCCAAGACCAGTTTCTGAAAACCATATGAACCGTTTTTGTTAACAACATATAGGACTGTGCAATGGAGTTCATACTTTCGAATTTAATTGTCTGTGCAGAAAGTTACGAGTCTCGAAAAATCCATAAAAACCTACTTATTCTGTTTTTAAAAATGTAGAATTTCGTTCGATATGACGTACGCTCCGACAAACCGGGCAATGTGGTCGTGCGCTATACGTATCGAAAGGTGCGTATGGACGTTGCGGACGTGTGGGAACTGACGGAACTCAGTTTCGTCGCGTGTTCGCGACGAGATCAACGCGTATCCGTCAAGATACCCCGTATCGACATTTTGCAAACTTGCCCATAACTTCGTGTACAATCGTCGATTCGAGACGAAACTTCTGCCAACAGGTCCGAATCGAAATTCTGTTCATGCATACCAAGTTTGGTTCGATTCTGAGAAGGTCGAATCGGAACCCATTTTTGGCGGGCCCGCAACCCACTCAAACGGGCGATTTTGTACACGGCTCATCGGAATCCAAAACTGGACATACCGTTGAGTTCCTCTCCTCAAACTAAAACCGTAGACATGGAGTTTGACGACTTTAGAGACCGTAGACTTTGGCACGCATTTCGGTGCAAAGCGGGTCCAACGGCGGATATCGTTTTGACCCAAAATTACGATTTTGCCCCTATTCCAGAATTTGACTTTTGGACAGACGTTCCTAGGTATATATTCTTCACCGAGACCATTTTTGATGTTTGTTTCAGCGTTCGGAGTTGTTTGGAGATTGTGACGATTTTTGGCTGACATTGTGATTACTTGGACTTGCCACTTTGCACCATCAGACAAGATACCTTGCCAACTTACTCTGTGATTATTATATTCTTATTTTTAGTTGTTATTTTCAGCATTTTGTTTCGTGATATTAAAACTGTGCGTCCAAGCCACACTTGGGTGCAAGCGACTCTATCGGTCGTTTTCCTTGCTTTATTTATTCTCTTGCATTGACTTAGTTTATTGACCACCCATTGATATTAAGGTATTGGTATATCTCATACGGCCTTGTCACTTGTTGTATCACGTGATGTGAGTCACATGTTGGACACGTTTCCGCGTAGTCGGCTGGCCACCGATACGTTTGGAGCGTGCGACGGATAGGAGTAACTGCCAATAGTATTGCATGTTAGAAGACTTGGCGGTTACTAGAGGTTTATATCAGACATGGAGATGATGATACTAGGCATTGGGTGGGGAGAACAATACCTGACGTATGGGCTTCTTTACACTTCCATGATTACCTGTGCGCTCCTCTGGAGACGCAGGCTCCAGGTGCCCTCTGACGTTTCCCAGAGCGTTATGGACGTAGCCCTTCACATGGTGCCCTCTGACGTTTCCCGAGCGTTATGGACGTAGGCCCCTGGTACCCTTTATGGGAACTATGCCGATCCTATTTTCAGCCAGGGTTCATGCGTCGAAGGATTGTATCTCAACTGCATATTCACAGTAGAATGGTCAGGAACCCGGTTGCATGCATACCTTTCTCCCTTATTATATTATCATAATTTATATGGCATGGTGTTTTCTTGTATCTTGCTATGTCCCCTGAGGACCTGGTTATCTCTCCAGGTTTAGACGATATTCCACAGGAGTACGGAGCGGCATTGGAGCTATCTTACATTGATGACGAGACAGTCACTGCTGATTCCTAGTCTATTTCTTATCTGAGACAGTTGTAGACATTATTTTACATCTGTTTTCTTTCTATTTTGCGGAGGTCGGACTCCGATCTTGTGAGACTATTTTTCATAGCTGTTTGGAGTGAGTATGTTCACCCGATTAACTTTTGATACTCTTATTTATTTATTTGGACTTTATTATCTTCTGTGTTGAGCTGCGATGAGATTAGATATGTTATTCTGGCATGTGATTATTTATTTACAGATTATGTGCATATGCGAGGATTCTATATATTGGAGTATTCTTCGTATATGTGCAGCTGGCATGTTCACGTGCTTGGTCCTACGTTTTTTAGGACTGGGGCGTTACAACCGTGCATCTGCCTCTCTCCGACATCGTCCCATGCTAGCGGGGATCGACACTTCCTACCATACAGTGCCTCCAACGGTGTCATCTGGATACTGGCTTGGAAACTGTTGTTGTACGAGAACTCTACGAGGTGCAGGTGATCTTCCCACGAACCACCGAAGTCGAGTGTACAAGATCTCAACATGTCTTCCAAGGTTTGTATGGTACGTTCTGACTGACCATCTGTCTCTGGGTGATAAGCTGAGCTGAACTGGAGGCGAGTCCCCAAGCTCTCTTGCAGGCTACGCCAAAAGTGCAATATAAATCTGGAATCTCTGTCCGAGGTAATACTGACTGGTACACCGTGCAATCTGATAATCTGCCGGAGATACATCTCCGCTAGCTGAGCCGTCGACTGACCAACTCTGAACGGGAGAAAGTGAGCCACCTTCGTGAGCCTGTCTATGACAACCCAAATAGCGTCTCTGCCAACCGGGGATCTAGGCAATCCAGTCACAAAATCCATGGTTATATGCTTCCATTTCGACTCTGGAATTGGCAATGGTTGAAGTAGTCCAGCTGGTCTCTGATGTTCAGCCTTAACTTGTTCGCAGACTAAACAACGAGAGACAAACCGGGCTATCTTTCTCTTCATGCCATTCCACCAAAAGTGCTGGCGGATATCACGGTACATCTTCGTGCCATCGGGATGAATGGAATACTGCGAACTGTGGGCCTCTGCCATGATCTCATGTCTGATATCTCCACTGGGTACACAAAGACGCTTACCATGTCGAAGTGTACCATCTTCATGAATGCATAACTCTGGTCTTCGTCCCGCCTCAGACTCTGCTCTGAGCGGCTGAAGCTTAGAATCTGCCGACTGCGCCATCTGGATCATCTCGACTATGCTGGACTGAACCTGCATGCTGGCCATCAATGCCATATTGGTAGGAAGGATAACTTCTATTCCCATTTTCTGAAGATCGGCTAATAACTTCGGCTGCGCTGTAAGAATATAAACTCCAGCTCTCCTGTTCAATACATCTGCAACAACGTTGGCCTTCCCAGGATGATACTGCAAATTGATGTCATAATCCACAAGCAGCTCCAGCCATCTCTTCTGACACATGTTAAGATCCTTCTGGGTGAAAACATACTTCAGGCTCTTGTGGTCGGTAAAAATCTCCACCCTATCTCCATACAAGTAGTGCCTCCAAAGCTTAAGTGCAAACATTACTGCTGCCAGCTCCAAGTCATGGGTTGGGTAATTTCTCTCATGATTACGAAGTTGTCGTGTCGCATAAGCTATTACCTTTCCATGCTGCATCAGAACACATCCTAAACCTCTGTCCGAAGCATCACAATACACTGAGAATCCTCCGGTTCCATCTGGAAGCGTGAGAATAGGAGCCGTCATCAAGCCTCGCTTCAACCTTTCAAAAGAATCCTGGCACTCTGCTGTCCAAGCAAACTGCACCTCCTTGTGGGTCAACTGGGTCAATGGCGCTGAAATTCAAGCAAAGTCTGAAACAAATCGTCGGTAATAGCCGGCCAATCCAAGAAAACTGTAAACTTCTGCAACTGTGCTGGGCACTGGCCATGTTTCAATGGCCACGATCTTCTGGGGATCCACTTCAACTTCTCATCGGGTGATGATATGACCCAAGTATAAAATACGATCGAGCCAGGACTCGCATTTACTGAACTTGGAATACAATTGGTGCTCTCTGAGAATCTGAAGAACCACATGGAGATGCTGCTCATGCTCCGCCTCACTCTTGCTGTAGACTAGGATGTCGTCTACAAAAACAATCACGAACTGATCCAAATAAGGCATAAAGATACGATTCATGAGGTCCATGAATACTGTCGGCGCATTGGTTGCTCCAAATGGCATCACAACGAACTTCTAATGCCCATATCTCGATCTAAAAGCTGTCTTCAGGATGTCCTGCTCTCTGACTCTGATCTGATGGTATCCTGATCGCAAGTCGATCTTCGAGAATACTGCAGCCCCCTTGAGTTGATCAAACAAGTCATCTATCCTCGGGAGAGGGTATCTGTTCTTGAATGTCACTGAGTTCAAGGTAAGATAGTCTACACATAATCTAGACGTACCATCCTTCTTTTTTACAAGAAGCATCGGGGCTCCCCAAGGCGATCCACTAGTATGAATGAATTCCTTGGTTCTGAGTTCTTCAATCGTCTTGTATAATATCTCTAGCTCTGACGGTGCCATCCTGTAGACTCTCTCTGACACTGGAGCTATCCCGGGAATCAAGTCGATGGTAAACTCGATCTTTCGCTCTGGCGGCATCCCTGGAAGCTCTTCTGGGAAAATATCTAGAAACTCTTCGACTATCCGAGGTAACTGTACTACTGCTACTGCCATCCACAACACTGGAGGAGAAGGTTCAACTTCGCCTCGGAAGAAGGAAAACTTCGGCTCGCCTGGAATGCTAAAAATAACCCTGCCAATGTGGCAGTCTATCCTAGAATACTGGTCCCTCAACCAATCCATCCCTAAGACCACATCATAATCGGCCATCGGGAACTCTATCAATCTAGCGGGAAATTCTCTACCGCTAACTACGATCCGACACGAGGAAAATACTCTATCTACTCCCACAAGTCCGTTATCAGTAAGTATATTGAGCCTTACTGATAATAACTCGGGCTCCAGTCCTACCCGTGTCGCGAATCGTACAGACATAAATGAATGCGATGCACCATAGTCAAATAATATTGAAGCTAGAAAGGTGTTGACGAGAATAGTACCTGCCACTACCTCTCCTGGTGCTAATCCTTCTTCTCCCATGGTCAAGGCCAACACTTGACCATGACCTCTGGGTGCGGGTCCCCTCTGCTAAAAATTCCTCTACCTGCTCTAGATCAGGGCTTGGGCATACTGCTGCGGTCTCTGCTGCTGGAATGCCTGGGCCTACGTTGGCAATGGCCTCGGGAACGGGTACTGCAGCTGCTGCTGCTGCTGGACTGGTGTTGGTCCTCTAACTGAAGGACTAGAGAAGGACGATGAACTCCTCATATTCGGGGAATTCCCAATCCTGTGGTACGGGGCACCACAAACCAAGCACAAACCCTGTGTTCTGCGACACTCTGATACCACATGTCCTAGCTTCCCGCAGTGCGAACATCCCACTGCGGAAGACTGCTTCTGCTTCTGCTGCTGAGGGTGCGTCGGGGTGGAATGCTAAACCGACGTTACTGAGGCCGCCCGCCTCGGAGCTCCAATGGTCAAAGCTCTGGCTGCCGGGGCTGGTGCTGATGACTGATTCATCTGGCCGTGAGATCGTATTCGACCTCCGGTCCTATCCACGATCCTCTGGGAGGTATACTCATGCCTCCGGGCTGCTCTCAACACTGCATCAAAAGTTTGATGCTCAAACTGCTCCACCGCCAATAAAATCTCTAGGTGGAGCCCCTGCTGGAATCGCTGGGCTCTATCGAACTCGGTCGCCACCAAGGTGGGAGCAAACCGACTAAGCCTGGAGAACTCGCCGCATATCCGTCGACCGTTCTGCCCATCTACTTCAGATTGGTGAACCTCGTCTGTACATCGTACCAAGCTATAGCATCGAAGTACTTGGTCTTGAATCTTTCTCTGAATACTGCCCAGGCAATAGGAGCCACTAATCCAACGGCCTGTGCCGTCCACCAGCTGCGGGCAAGATTCAATAACTGCAGGCGTACCACGGCCACCTTTTCGTTCTCTAGAGTCCTCGCTGCTTCTAGAATCACCTCTGTGTCCTGAAGCCATGCATCTGCAGCGATCGGATTTTCACTGCCGTCGAAGAAGGGAGGGTTCAAGCGCTTGAAGTTGTTGGCCGCGCTATTACCCTGATGACCTCCTCTGGTCAAAGCGTCTGCCACCGCCTGGTGCAAGGCATCTCCTCGTCGATCCTGAGAGGCTAATAGTGACCTGATGATACCCACCAAAGTGCCATCATCAGGCTCTGCAGGCTGGACGGGCTGAACGGGTGGTTCTCCTCCGGTAGGCACGACTCTGGAGGCTACTCCGGAATGCTGGGCTTGATCTCCAGGTTGCTGCTGTTCCGCGGGAGGTGCTCTGTCTTGCTGATCGGCAGGTCCAGGAACAATGCCGCTGAAGAAGACGACATAAGGAACAATAAGGAAGGACCGGGACAGATCAACGATACAAGCATGTGACCAGGTCAAGAGTTCAGAGATTTAGAGGATACGAGCAGAGATCGAGGGCGAGTGTCGATTGAGACATCTATTCGGTAAACCCTAACATATCTTGATTTACAAGACCTGCATGGGCCACCACTAAACCATGTAACGCCCCAGAACCAGAATACTGGAGAACGGGGGCGTACATAGCCAGCTACGTATATTAAAATGCAACCAACTTCGTCATACGGTCACGACTGTCTAGTTACATGAGGGTTTAACTACAAGCCAACAGTCTTCTATGGTCATGAACAAGCCTATTGTCTCAATCTCAAGTAAGCAATAATAGTTACAAGATGTCAGAGCACCAAATATATAATAGCAAGGCGTCCCATACATTACATATTGGATGATCATGAAGCTAGTCGTACCAAATGTTAAGACTAGCAAGAGTTCAGTCATACATGATCAACCCTAGGATCTGTCAATCATGTTACAGCCCGTAGGCAGACAGTAAATAAAGGTGCAATACGAGCTAACACGTGCTCGCCGGCTAAACGCCTCAAAAGAATAATTTTTACAATAAGTGGGAGGACAAAAGGAAACCCACTCGTTGCCAGGGTTACGCTTGGTGGTCACCATGTGGCTGGAAGACAGGTGGATCCTCTGGTGCTGCTCTGATATCTGGTCACACAAAACCAGCTGGGTCAGACCCCAGAAAGAACAAGTGCCACAAAGGAGGCTTCAATTAGGAACTAAAACCAGCATATCATAATAGAATATTAAAGATAAATAATAAATAAGGAACTGATAATAATAGAGATAATAATAGTAAACTGAGTACGAAAAAACCATTCAAGTAGCCAGGTCACAACCCTTAAACCAAACAAGGACCGGGGTTGCAGCCCTCAACCTGAATAGAAACCCGTCTCAAATACTATTGGTACAGTGAAGACAATAAACGAAGAGAGGACACAGAACTGCTCCGGGAGCTAGGTTACGATCCTTAAACCAAATAAGGACCGAAGTTGTAACCCTTCGCCTGAACAGAACTGGACCCCTGATCTTTATTGCTAAGGCCAGTATAAATAATCATGGTATTAAGGTAAGGTAAAATATGACGAACATGGCATGGGGTTGAAATAAGACAATAAACGAAGAGATGACACAGAACTGCTCCGGAAGCCAGGTTACAATCCTTAAACCAAATAAGGACCAGGGTTGTAACCCTTCGCCTGAACAGAACTGGACCCCTGATCTTTATTGCTAAGGCCAATATAAATAATCATGGTATTAAGGTAAGGTAAAACATGACGAACATGGCATGGGGTTGAAATAAGACAATAAACGAAGAGATGACACAGAACTGCTCCGGGAGACAGGTTACAACCCTTAAACCAAACAAGGACCGGGGTTGTAACCCTTCGCCTGAACAGAACTGGAACTCCCATCGTTATTGTTAAGACAAGCATCAATAATCATGTCATGTCACAATCTTGTACAGGATCAGGATAAGACTAAGCTGGATTAAACTCCATCCAATCAATCACGGTCAATCAAGAGTACGGCTTGATAGTTTTAACTAACTAGGGTTATCACAGGCCTAGTTACTATCAAGATGCAATAAGATTATCCCAACAGCCACAAGCCCTACAGACCATCCGGTTATCCAGGTCGAATATCCGTTTATGAAGAATACAACATGTGATTTCCTACTGGAAATGTGCCCTACTCGTCGGTAGGATACAAGTCCACTTGAGCGCCCAGATAACGGGATTGCCTGTAGCTGGGAAATCTCTTCATGTCTACTGGATTATTCTAGTTATTAGCCTTAGTTGAATTCAGTAGGTACCCCTGATCGTGGTATTTAGGGATCCCTGTCCTAAACATGATACAAGACAAGATTGGTTTATTTGTACAAGCACAATGGTCCACGGTATCAAGAGGAGGATTACTAGTATGTCGAGATAGCCATCACAACGGCGTTCCAGATTACATGTCATGTTTACTTGTCAAGAGTGCGCCACGATGGGCCTCTATCATGTTCTATCCTTACATTGTAATAAATGAGAAAACTTGCATACAATATCTAATAACATGCTCTTGAAGCCAAGAAAAAGATGTACCACTTTCATGTTGGGAGTTGGAAAAAATTCTGGCCATAAATCGGCCAAATAGGACATAAAATAGCCAAAAACAGCCAAAGTAGGCACTATGCGGCACTATTCAGCACTATGTGGCACTCTCATATGCGGCTCGGATACTATGCAGCACTATGCGGCACTATGCAGCACTCTCATATGCGACACTATTTAGTACTCTCATATGCGGCTCGGACACTATGCGGCACTATGCGGCACTCCCATATGCGGCTCGGATACTATGCAGCACTATGCGACACTATGTAGCACTCTCATATGCGGCCCGGACACTATGCAGCACTATACGGCACTATGCAGCACTCTCATATGCGGCTCGGACTTTATGCGGTACTATGCAGCACTCCTATATGCGGCTCGGACACTATGCGGCACTATACGGTACTATGCATCACTCTCATATGCGGCTCGGACACTATGCAGCACTATGCGGTACTATACAGCACTCTCATATGCGGCTCGGACACTATACGGCACAATGCGGTACTATACGACACTCCCATATGCGGCTCGGACACTATGCGATACTATACGGCACTCTCATACGCGGTTCGGACACAATGCAGCACTATGCGGCACTATACAGCACACACATATACGGTTCGGACACTATGCGGTACTATGCAGCACTACACATATACGGCTCGGATACTATGTGGCACTATGCAGCACTCTCATATGCGGCTCGGATACTATGTAGCACTATGCAGTACTATGCAATACTCTCATATACGGCTCGGACACTATACGATACTATACGGCACTATGCAGCACTCCCATATGCGGCTCGAATACTATACGGCACTCTCATATGCGCTTCGGACACTATACAGCACTATGCAGCACTCTCATATGCGGCTCGGACACTATGCAGCACTATGTGGCACTATACAGCACTCTCATATGCGGCTCGGACTACTATACGGCACTATGAAGCACTCCCATATGCGGCTCGGACACTATGCAGCACTATGCGGCACTATGCAGTACGTTCATATGCAGCTCAGACACTATGCGACACTATTCATCGTCCCTGCCAGAATCAGCACAGATGAACATAGAAATGGCCAAAATTACTTTTGGCCATAACTTCCTCTAAACAAGTCGAAATTCAACTTTTTAAAGGTCTATTTTGGGTAAAATCGAATTCTCTACAACATGAAACAATCAAAACATAAAAATAATGAAGTTTAATAGATCAAAACTCAAGAAAATCGAAAATAATATAAACTTAAATCTACAAGAAAATATCCATCAAAATGAAAAATGCCAAGTTCTAAAGTATCTTAGAATCTCGCGAGGAAGACAATAGAACAACAAAATAGAGTTTCTCCATGAAGCAAGTTGCACTTGCCTAAGCTTCTCTTGGTAGGTGGAGAAGTTAAGAGGAAGAAGATGAAGAAATAAATGAAGAGTAAAGAGGAGAGAGAAAGGGGGTTGGGTTTTAAATGATGATGGTGGTGGTAGGTAGGGATTTTCTTTTGGTTCATGATGAACCCAAAAGCAAACCAAACCAAGCTAAACCGAACCAAGCTAAGCCATAACCAATGAAATGCCAAAATAACCATGCCAATGCAACATGCTAAAAATAAAACCATGACTAGCTAACCATGACTAATAAAAATACGGACCCAAAATATGTAAACGTATACGAAAATATGTAACACGAATTTCGAGGGTGACAACTCTACCCACCTTAAAAGAATTTCGTCCTCGAATTTAATTAAAGAGACTAAAGGTGTCGGGACAAGTTACACTATCAGATGTAATCTACAGCTAAGCAAGCAATCAAATATGCAAGCAAGAATTCGAAGTGTAAGGCATAAGAAAGATATTATACCTCACGAGTCAAACAGGTCGGGATATCGCGATCGGTTATCATCCTCACACTCCCACGTTGACTCACCCAAAGAGTCAAAAGATATTTGCGGATTTTTCCAGAAACCCTAGTTCTTTTGTTGGCCGACTTTGTGGTGTTGATCCCAAGGAGACCCCGAGTTCCCGAAGCGTTTTTCGCCAACCCCGACCTCCTTTTAGTGGGACGTTTTTTTTGTTGGATTCGTATCGAGGTAAAATTTCTGAATATGTAATTTATTTTCATAATTTTTGAACCTAAATTTTTGGAAAATTCGTAGAGTGTCGGTTGTCCGAAACTTGACACGTTTCGATGTATTCGAGATTCCGGGAGAACCAGAAATCGAAATTACGAACCGTTTGAAGTTTTGGAAAGCTAACATAGAGCTATATGACATATATTTTTCCCAAAAATTATTTCGTTCATCTAATATTTTATTTATTCTGTTGAACTCAGAACTGATCAGTTGATCCCCGTTTTGGTCACGATTAGCCATAATGGCGATATCTTTTGACCAAAGCGTGATTTTGCGGCATGGTTGATTCCAGCGCACTCGTGGTGCTAAAATCTACCAAGGTGCACTTTTAAAATCTAGAGTTCACATCATTTGACTAAAAAGTCAACGGTACGTCTCGATTTGCGTGCCATGATTTTCAAAATTGAGAAACACGACTTTTAATGGCCAAACTTGCATGTTTAGATTATATTCAGATTATTATTAGATTAAATTAAGTTTTTAAGTAAATTATTCTAGAATTAATTATTATTAGATTAGTAACCCAACTAGCCACTATTTAGAACTAGAATATTAGAATTGATTTGTGATTTTCGTGCAAGGTTCGTGGTGCGATATGTGTTATAGGTTGACAGCTTCTAGATCGGTATTTCCCTCATCCTCGACTTATGGCTATGGTTTGTGCAAGGATTCAGGCAAGTACAGTATTGCATTTATGTTTTAGTTCACTATAATGTTTATTCTATAGATTTCCTGTTTGATATCCGGTTGAGTCATTGCTTGATATTCCATTGAGACACGATTGTGACACTATAGTTATCGTATCCTTCTTAGTGTATCATTGGCCGTTATTGATTGTTAGAGAGTCGGGAGGGGAAATACTCGGTAAATACGTGAACAAACCCAATTACCGTTACCGAATGATAGCTAAGGCATACACACCCACGTATGAGTTAGCCGTACCAATTACTGAATGATAGCCATCGTATGATGTACCGTATTAGCCCAGTCGTTCACGTATTAGAAGGTATTTCATTCACACATAGTGGTTCCTATCTTTTCCTTTATCTAGTCTATTATCTTGATTAAGTTCACATCTTGCCAGTTCATATCTTGTTAAATCACGTCTTGCTAGTTTACTTTTTGCCACTTTATATCTCATTAGTTCATATCTTGCTAGTGCTAGTTCATATCCTGATAGTTCTTGTCTTGCTAGTTCTTTGTATATTCTTTACCTTTATGGCTTCTCGCTTGTTCTAACTTATTTTGGACTAACAATATTAATTGCAATATGGTTGTACTATGCTCCTTTCCTGACTGGATCGTTGTTATAGGTGACGGCGAGTATCTCTAGCACTTTATGTTATGGACCAGCAGTGGGTAGTGCTGACGTTGTTGGTACCGAGACTCAAAAACCATGGTTAATCTCTGAAGGGATCTGGATTTACCTTTATGCATGTCTTAGTTTATTTCTTAGATGGATCAGATTTGTTCATGGATGGACGATATTTTGTTGTTCTGGATTTCAGTCTCTTTGTCATTGGATTTGGATATTATTTCATTATCTATCGTACTCTTGTTTCCTTGGTTTGTGTAACTGCTGAGTATGATTTGTATTTGTGTTCTATTGTATCTGTGGAGGATGTTATTGTGTGTACTAGACAGCGTTCTACCGTCGATACCACGACGTAGGCTGGGCTTGGACACGAACTCGTACTCAGTTATCTGGGAGCGGGTCGTGACAACAGAAGAGATCAGAAATAGGACAACACATTTCTGATCATTCTCCGTCTAGAACTAACGAAGAATGATTGTTATCCGTCTAAAACTAACTGAGAATGTCATTTTTCGTGTTAAATTACACGAAGAATAGTCATTCCAGTGTTTTAACGCATGAGATTGACCATTCTCCATTTATTTTAAAACGGAGAATGTCATTCTCCGTATTACATTACAAGTAGAAGTTCATTTTCCGTGTTAAATTACATGGAGAATGGCATTTCCATGTTAAAATATATGAGAATGCCATTCTCCGTATAATTTAACACGGAGAATGCCATTCTCCGTTTTATATAAAACGGAGAATGACATTTTAGTGTTAAAATACATGAGAATGATCATTTTTCGTCTAAGTTTATACGGAGAATGCCATTCTCCGTTTCCTACTAAACGGAGAATGACATTTCCCGTGTTAAAACGCATGAGAATGATCATTATCCGTCTAAAACTCACAGAGAATGATCATTTTCAAGGAAATTGGTCGTTCTCCGTCCAAAACTAACGGAGAATGAGCATTCTACGTCTAAATATGTCGGAGAATGCTCTTTCTCTGTGACAAGTGAATGGATGCTGACAATTCCAGTCATATTAGCACGGCAAATATTATTCGCCTTCATATTCTCACAAAAAATGAGATTAAATATCTCTCTAATCGTTTTTTAGTTGTAAATCTTCATAAGAAATTCAAATTCAACAAAAAATTCGAGATATAAGAAGATGATGAATAAATTTCTACATATCTGAATTCTCACCTTGTTTTAAGATCTATAAAAAGACAAGAAGAAGATTTTATCTCCATAATTGACCTAATCACCGAAAAACATCAAATCCCTCCATGATGATGATGATGATGATGAGCGATGATGAGCGAACGATGATCAAAGTAACTTTGAAGAAAATCATAGTGAACTACGAACAATCTTTGCGATCTCTGCTGAAGATGAGAGCAATAGAATTCAGATCTCTCGTGAAGAAGAAGAAGAAGACGAAAATCGCAATCCAGATCTGAGTTTTTAATTCAAAATCATATATATATATATATATATATATATATATATATATATATATATATATATATATATGACCCAATTTGTGCGAAGGGGTATTTTTGGTACTATGAAAATGTCAATTCTGTAAATACATAGCATCTAAAGGGAATCTTTGAATATTTGACGTGGAATTATATAATTCTGGGCATTTCATAAAACCTATCATGCGGGTGGGTTTTTCATACAACCCAACCCCGAAATTGGGTTTCTTAGCAATTTTCAGAGATAGATATATATATATATATATATATATATATATATATATATATATATATATATATATATATATATATATATATATATATATAATATTAAAAATATATATATATATAATATTAAATATATATATATATATATATATATATAATATTAATATATATACTGTATAAATATAGTATAATATAAAAAATATGAATACTGTATATTTCTGCATAAATTATATTTTCTATATTTTGGTTAAATTACTAATATATATATATATATATATATATATATATATATATATATATATATATATATATATATATATATATATATATATATGCAATTATAGACACTGATGTTAAAATATAATTATAGTATAGACACTGTATTTATATATATATAATATGATAAAATAATATCATTTTAACATTTAATTTTTTTTGTGTTTTTGATAAACACCTCATATTAAATTTTAATTATATTTTAATCTTGCCATTTTCATTCTGTCATTTAAATTATGTCAATATAAATACAATGTCTATACTGTAATATATAAATAAATATAGTGCAATTATAGACACTGATGTTAAAATATATTTTCTATATTTTGGTTAAATTATGCAATTTTTGATTTGTCTGTGCAATTTTTGATTTGTCAGTTTGCAAACTTCCAATAGATGGTTATCACCCGATCTTTCCAGTCCACCACCCCTGATGGCGGTGCACTTTCTACTCTACCCTCAGACCCGATGGCAGTGACAGTAGGACTTCCACCACCTCCTACCCAGCAGGCCCAGATACCTCCACTACCTCCTTACGCCACTATCCTTTCGACCCAGATACCTCTACAACCCCCCTATTCTTCAGACCTAGATACCTCCTCCACTATCCTTTCAGCAGACCGAGATACCACCACCACCTCCTCCCACACCACAGCTCTAGCAAGCCCAGATGCTACCACCTCCATCTATTATCTTACCAGCCCTATCCACCGTCACTCTCGACGGGAATCAGCTGCTTGCACTATTCCAGGGGTTTCTGACGACCCAGCATGAGCAGTCTACCTTCATTCGCAAGAGCTTGAAGTGCTCTATGGAGCGTACTTTGACCCCACCACCACCTGCAGAGCCGCAGCCGAGGGTTGGGAGTATCAACGACTTTATAGGATTGAACCCTAAGGAGTTCTGAGGAACTTAGGGCATTATAGTCGCAGACGATTGGCTAGACTCAGTAGAGAGGAAGCTCCTCAGAGCTAGACTGCCTAGTGACCTTCAGGTCGAGGCAGTAGGGTTTCTGCTGACAGACTTAGCAGGGATCTGGTTCAGAAATGAGTCAATGTTTTCGAAAGGTGGGGGTACATGGGAGCAGTTCAAGACCCAGATCAAGAAGAAATTTTTCTCGACTGCCGCCAGAGTTTCCATGGGGTTGCAGTTTTAGAACCTGCAGCAGAGGAAACGCTCGGTAGACGAGTATGCTGGAGAGCTTAGCCGGTTGAGCTGTTTTGCCCCTAGCCTGGTAGCAGACCCAGAGGAGATGGCACGTAGGTTCTGCCATGGTCTGATCCCGGACATCGGCATACTATTGGTGGCAAATGGGACTACCGACTACTATCAGATTCTCGAGCTAGCTCGAGGTATATAGGAGCGCCTTCTGTCTTACATGAGGCCTGCTACCAGACACCATGACGGACCGTCCAAGCGCCAGGCTTTCCAGCCAAAGGCACCTGCTCAGCATCAGCAAGCTTATCGTCCTCCAGCACAACATCAGCATCAGCACCATCAGGCACCACTTGCCAGAGCTCCAGGGCTGCAGCAGCAGAGGAGTGTCTCATGCTCATTCTGTAAGAGGCCAGGCCATGACTCTACCATCTGCAGGAAAAGGCTGAAACAGTGCCTAATTTGTGGGTCTTCCACCCATCAGCTTCGAGATTGCCCAGCATTGAGGACACCAGGTACTGGACCACCTGTCAGAGGACCACCGCTCCCGACTCAGTAGCAGAGGTTCGGACAGCATCAGCAGCAACAGAGAGGGCCCCGGGGGAGAGCCTACGCTCTTGCCATTGCGCCAGCGGAGCCGGAGCAGGGCCCAGAGCTAGAGCCGAATTATTTAGCTGACGTCATAACAGGTCGAATTTATTTGCATACTTTTTTCGCCATATGCTTGTTTGATTCTGGTGCTTCACATAGTTTCCTGTCATCAGAATTTCGTAAAAAGACCATTTAGTAACTACTCCCACCAAAGAGGTTACTAGAGTGATGACAGGGGCGGGCCGGTGACCATTAGAGCTATTTATAGATGTTCTATCACTGTAGCCGGAAGGAAATTTCGGGGACGATTCTTTGTGATGCCACTTCGCAGATACGACATAGTATTGGGAATGGATTGGCTTAGCTACGCTCACGCAGTTATAGATTGTCATGAGGGTAGTATTCAGTTTAGTCCCCCAGGAGCAGCACCATTCAGCGTCGAGAGGTCCTGGCCGGAGATTAGCTTGGAGATGAACCATAGTGCCGCGGTTGGAGAGCAAGCACCGTCGTACCCCATTGTAGTAGAATTTATGGATGTGTTTTCCGAGGATCTTCCAGGACTTCCATCCGACAGAGACGTGGAGTTCACTATAGACTTGGTACCGGGCTCATCACCAATGTCCCGGGCTTGCTATAGGGTGAACCCCAAGAAGGCCATAGAGATGAAGGAGCAGATCGATGACCTATTGAGCAAGGTTTTCATTCGATTTAGCGCTTCACCCTGAGGAGCACCAGTGCTCTTTGTGCCGAAGAAGGATGGTACGGTCTGGTTATGCATTGACTACCGGGCGTTGGACTCCATTACCATCAAGAACAGATATCTGTTGCCTCGGATAGATGATCTGTTTGACCAGTTGAGTGGAGCGAAGGTGTTCTCCAGGATAGACTTGAGGTCAGGCTACCACCAGGTTAAGGTCAGATCTGAAGACATCCAGAAGACTGCTTTTAATACCAAGTATGGGCAATATAAGTTTTTGGTGATACCATTTGGTCTTACAAATACGCCAGCTGTCTTCATGAACTTGATGAACAAGACATTTCACCAATATCTAGATAAATTTGTCGTGGTGTTCATCGATGATATCTTGATATACTCGAAGACGCCAGAGGAGCACGAGGAGCACTTACGGACAGTTCTCGAGATTCTGCGAAATGAGAGGCTGTATGCAAAGTTGTCGAAGTACGAGTTCTTTTTTGACCGAGTGGAGTTTCTCGATCATGTGGTTACTGGAGAGGGTATCTCAGTGGACCCCAAGAAGATTGCAGCCATCGAGACGTGGAAGGCTTCGACATCAGTAGCAGAGATCAGGAGTTTCTTGGGCTTAGCAGGCTATTACAGGAAGTCTGTCCATGACTTTGCCAGGATAGCCGAGCCCATGACAAAGCTGACACCGAAGGACGTGGAGTACATCTGGACGGAGGCATGCCAGGAAACATTTGATGAGCTGAAGAGAAGGCTGACGACTGCACCGATTCTTACACTACCGTCAGGACCAGGAGGCTTTACTATTTACAGCGACGCTTCAGGAAAGGGGTTAGGATGCATTCTACAACATCGTAGAAAAGTGATTGCCTATGCATATTGGCAACTGCGGACTCATGAGCTAAACTATCCTACTCACGACTTAGAGTTAGCTGCAGTGATTTTTGCTCTTAAATTGTGGAAACATTATCTTTACGGAGAGAGAGTGGAGATCTTTACAGACCACGAGAGCTTGAAGTACATGTTCATGCAGAAGGAGCTGAACACGAGGCAGCGTAGATGGTTGGAGTTGATGAAAGACTTCGATATTGATATGCAGTACCATCCTGGGAAGGCGAATGTAGTAGCAGATGCGCTGAGCAGGCATCCGATGGCATGGTACATGAGGATGGACCGACATTGTCATGACCCGTTCCTAAATTATTGGGTCGAACCGGATCATGCCCAGCCTGCACCATTGTGAGACGGCGGCAGTAAGCTGTTCTATATGCAGGTATTCACAACAACATCTATATATTTGTCATAACTCGAATATACGAAATTTTTTAAAACTTTTATTCAACAATTAAAAAGTACAACTGAAATGAAAGAACTGAAATAAAGTGCTGAATACAAGACTCCAAAACAATAAAACTAAAAAAAACTGAAAACAACTAGCTAAGCGGTCGGCTCGTCGGCCTCAGGTCCTGCGTCCTCCGAGGGGGACTCCGGCAACACCACAGGATACAAAATCGGGTCATAGTAGCTATTGTACAATAGCTCGACATCCTCAATGTCACCTAAAAATGTGGTCTCCAGTCAGGATGGAGCAAGTACGAATATGTATCTCATATTTCAAGTAATAATGGAAAAGTGCAGGCTAAACAGTTGAAACAATATTTTCCAGCAATTTAACAATTAAAAATAATATGATTTGAATGTGTAATCGTCTATGACCGGCTTCGGTTATATAATAGCTCCCTAGCGACGCGATACGGCTTATCCCCGTGTGTAAGAGGGGTAAGCTCGCACAATATGCAATATGAAGGGTATTGGCCATAAACGTTACACTATTCCCCCAATCCCCACAATCAATATCAATCAATATTTGAACCCTAGGTGAGGGTTCCGTGTAGCAATGTGGTTTAAACATGCAGCTTGACAATTACTAAATAAAATACAAGAAAACATAACCATAACTTGCCTCTGTTAATTGACTGGATCGGGAATGTTGGTACCGAGGAGGAAGTCAAGTTCGTCTCCGAGATCCTACAGTTGAGAACCTTGACTTAGAACCATAATGAAACCATTCTAGGTGTGCTAGTTACAATCTCTAGAAGTAGACCCTAGTCAGGTTTTAAGTTATTTCATAATCTATGAAAAATTTAGTGTCGCCATCTACGTTCGTTATCATTTTAATTAAATAAGTCGGTTACTGATTAATTGGGAAAAATAGCAATTATCGATTAATTTGGCAAAAACTTTGTATTTTAAATATGTATATATAAAACTAGGCTTTTTTCTTTTAGATGAGAAAACATGTGAATGTCTAAGTTACAAACTCGAAATCTTATTTTATTTAATGTGAGAAAACTATTATTAATTTTCTATATTAAAATAAATACTCATTTTATTATTTTTATTATTAACGCGTTTACCTATAAAACAACAATCCAGAAAAGAAAAGGAAAAACTAAACTACTTATTACAGGTCCACAGGAAAATAGAAAAGAAAACTTGGACTTATGTCCTTACAATTTTTACATAAATTAATTTAATTTAAAGGTGAGCTCTGAATGCCGCTAATGGTCCAACAGTAGGCCGAAGCCCTGCACCAAAATTACTAACAGCAGTAATCCATTCTAAAAATAATAATAAATTAAAGATAATTATAAAATGCGTCTCAGACTTGGTCTAAACTGTCATGTTGCATTCTAGCTAATGCCTCAACGTCCGGAAGTTTCGATTTCGTTTGCATTTCGCTAGTTCTCAAAATATTATCCGAAAGCCAAACTGTTAATTGACTATAGTTGAACTGAAGAAATAAACCGAAAGATTTTCAAATATTTTAGAAAAATCGGGCAGCATCTCCTTTGTAATCGGGATAACCCAATAACGGGAAAATACAACCAACATATCCCAAACCAGGAATAATGCCAACACCAAATATATAACTGGAAAACCAACTAAAATCCATCTCAAAACCATAAACGTATATATATACCTTAAAGAAATACACATAGTTAAAACCACCAGTATATGAGTTCCTAACAGAACTCAATCAGAAAATCAGAAAACTATCGAACTCGACATCGAAAACAAACCCGACAATTCCAAATCAAATTCGAAAAATCAGATCCAACTCCGAATAGGAACCAGATTATGAAACCCGAAAACACAGCATAAATTTCAAAATTTAATCGAAAACCCAACGAACCAATTCTGATTTAAAAATCAAAACCAACACCAACAATCGAATCCCATAGCGGGATTGAGACCGCGTCATCATCGACACTAAGAGAGGGACACGAAGATACAAAAATATACCTCGGTTGCCCGGTTAGAGCTCTCAGATGAAAATATGAAAGAATAATCCACGCGACAGCGACGCGGGAACAGAAACACCAGAGAGCACCGCGGAACAGCGGGATCCAGCTCAAAAAAATGCACAGGAGGCGTAGACAGCGGATCGGGCTGCAAGGAACGTGCTGGACAGCGTCAGAACAGTGAATAGTGCTGGCCGGACGGGCACGGAGTCGTCGGAGTGACTGGAATCCGACGTACGGGAGGTGGCGCACGGCTAGGGCACGACGGGGCTCGGCTTGACGGGGTCTGGCCGGCCCGGGAGACGCTGGCCGGGCACGGGAGATGCTGGCCAGGCGTGGGAGACGCTGGCCGGGCGCGGCTGGACAGGGCAGGACGGCCTCGGGAGGCGCACGCGGGTGGGATCACCGGAGGAAGTCGACGGATCTCGGGCCGAGGTGGGCGCCGGTCTCAGGAGGTGGCTCCGAGGAGTTGGTCGGAGCTAGGGCTCCGGGGAGTTCGCGATCGGGTTCTGGAGTGGTGGGCTTTGGGGATTGAGAGAGATGAGAGGAAGGGGAGGGAGTGATGGAGAGAGTGCTGGAGTTGGGGGGGTGATGGTGGTTTTTATTTGAAGAATAAGGAAGAGTAGAGTAGATGTGGATGTTGAGGAGAAGAAATAGGAGTGAGTTGTGGGGAGCTGGATCCGAAGACAGGATTCGGGTTCAGCTCGGGGTCGGACCCCGAACACGGGATCGGGGACAGGGTACAAACAAAGATCCAATAATCATTTTTAAAAATAATATTTTTCCTAATTCGACTAATAAATAATAATAATAATATAATAATACTAATAATACTAAGGCTAAGATTACGCTACAAAACCAATAATTAATAATTCTAGAAAATTTTGGGTTTCACAGACATTTGCGGGAGGACCTAGAGAAGCTTGGTATCGGAATGATTCTACCTGGAGCTGTGATGTAGATGATGGTGCTGGACATTCAGTCAGGTCTGATGGATCAGATCAAGGAGACTCAGTTTACAGATGAGAGCCTCCGTCGACTCAGAGTTCAGGCTTTAGCTGGACTACTTGATGACTTCACCATTTTAGAGGATGGATCTTTGAGGCACGTCAGCCGATTATGCGTGCCGAAGGGCGAGCTGATTGAGGCGATCTTACAGGAGGCACATCAGTCACGATATTCCATTCACCCCAGTGCCAACAAGATGTACCGTAACTTGCGGGAGCATCTCTGGTGGTACGGGATGAAGAGGGACGTAACACGTTTTGTCTCGAGGTGCCTAGTGTGCCAGCAGGTAAAGGCAGAGCGTCAGAGACCAGCCAGTCTATTGCAGCCTTTACCCATTCTCGAGTGGAATTGGGAACACATTACTATGGACTTCATTTCAAGGCTTCCTCGTTCCCAAGGAGGAAAGGATACCATATGGGTTATCGTCGACAGATTAACGAAGAGTGCTCACTTCATACCTTTCAAGGTGGGGCTGTCCACCAAGAAGTTAGCAGAACTGTATGTGCAGCAGATAGTTCGCTTACACGGAGTGCCAGTGAGCGTCGTATCAGATCGAGATAGCAGATTCACATCCCATTACTGGCGGAGCTTACATGAAGAGTTGGGCAGCCGACTCAAATTCAGCATGGCGTACAACCCGCAGACTGACGGACAGTCGGAAAGGAGGATTCAGACTCTCGAGGACATGCTGAGGACTTGCGTGTTAGACTTCGGAGGATCATGGTAGAGTCATCTTCACTTGGTAGAGTTTTCATACAACAACAACTACCAAGCCAGTATCGATATGTCACCCTTTGAGGTATTGTATGGATGACGGTGCCGCACACCACTCTTTTGGGTTGACATCGGAGACAGAGTTATGCTCGGACCGGAGATGATCACCGAGGCGGCAGTGAAGATCCGGATGATCAAGGATAGACTCAGAGTTGTTCAGGATAGACAGAACAATTGGGCGGACGCTAGTTGCAGGCCATTGGAGATCGCCGATGGAGACATAGTATTGGTGAAGATATCACCTACCAGAGGGATGATCCGTTTCGGACGAGGGGGCATGTTGAGCCCTAGATACATTGGTCCATTCGAGATACTCAAAAGGATTGGAGAGGTAGCCTACAGAGTTGATCTACCACCCAAATTAGAGGGCGTTCACAACGTCTTCACGTGTCTCAGCTGAGGAGATACGTTCCTGACCCCAGCCATGTACTGGATCATTCAGAGCTGAAGATTAGACCAAGCCTTGGAGTCGCAGAGCAGCCAGTGGAGATATTAGACCGCAGAGAGAAGAGGCTGAGCAACAAGGTCATCCCCTTAGTCAGAGTAGCTTGGAGCAGACACTCGCCAGGAGAGTCCACTTGGGAGCGGAAGTCAGACATGAGAGAGATGTACCCTTTCCTGTTCGATCCACCAGCCGAGAGAGAGCTGTCGATTTCAGCTTGATGAATTGGAAATTTCGAGGACCAAATTTTTCAAGGAGAAAAGATTTGTAACCTCTGTTTTCAAAAAAATTTAATTCCAAATTTGCCCCAAATTGATTCCATTAGGTTCTAAATATTTTTCTATTAATTTTAGAATTTTCTGAGATTTGTTTGGAGTCATTTGGACGTCATTTGATTTTTTTGTAATTTAAAAACTGCTACCGTAAAAGCTGTATTTCACACCTTCATGGCAAAATGGTAAATATTTAATCCTAGGGTTGAGTTAGTAATTAACCATGGTTAGGTTGCCCTAATAAAGCTTCCCTATAAATAGGCACTTCCCAAGGAGAAAAACTCTAATTTTTATCAATTTTAATTATTGGTATTAGAATCCTCAAATTTAATATTTTAAAATTCATGTCTGATACTGTCTGAAATGCGCGTTGCCGCCAGCGATCAACTCCAGCGACCCCCCTATCTCGGCCGTCCGACCTCGCCTTCGACCAAGGAAACCACCAACACGTCGAGCTCGACGAGCCGCAGCCGCCGCCGCAGCCCGCCGCCGCCGCCGCCGCCGACTGCCGCAGCGCCGCCCGTCCGACCGGCCGAGTAAGCAACTTCTCCATTTCTTTTTCGTTCTTCGATTTCTTTCCCTCAATGTGTTTGTCTCGACACGACGAGGCTGTTGCCCTAGGTTTCGTAGCTCCTCGGCATCTATACGTCGAGAAAACCCTAGCCCTAGGTCGGACACGACGAACTTTCGTGTCGAAACGACACGAGACACGTCCTATCGTGTAGAGAACGTCGAGGCGAACTTCATATACCTCAGACACGAGGATTGGTGTCAATTCGTGCCAACACACTCTCGGACACGAACATGACACGTTTCGAGTGTCCAATGTTTGGACACGAAGAGGTGAACCCCCTTGTTTCTAAATAAAATTAAATCAACCTCGTCCCTAGCAGCAAGCTCAGGCTGACCGAAGAGTCAGCAGAGTGGCGCCCGAAACACACCCCCTCCCTTCAGCTGATCGATCGAACCCCCTTGTATTGTTTGAGTGATTTTTTTAGTTGATATATATATATTATATATATATATATATATAGATATATATATATATAGATAGAGAGAGAGAGAGAGAGAGAGGAAGCGGATCAAAAGCCCCCCTTAGAAAAACCCCCTAAAAACACTCTCACTCTATTCCGTAATTAATGTTAATATTAATGTTAATATTAATGTTAATGTTTAAGGTTAATATATGTTAAGATTAAGATTAAATACTAAAATTAAAATTAACTTAACATTAAAATTAATATAACATAACTAACAATAACATTAATATTAACATTAACAACATTAACAAATAAAAAAAAAATAAAAATAAAAATAATATTAACCTTAACATTAATATTAATATTAACATTAATATTAACATTAACATTATATTAACATTAATATTAACATTAACATAATGATATAACATTAATATACTTTAATATTACGAATTAGAGTGAGGG
>JANAVB010004600.1:4173658-4208658 GCA_029216955.1 Iris pallida
CCGCTCTCGCCACCCGCTCTCCGCCGCTTTGCCGCCAGCTCTCCTCTTCCGGTGGTGGTAAAGGAGGAGGAGGAAAGAAAACTGGTATCAGAATCTTTACAACCACTTGTTAGAACGTCGATATAAAAGGTCCGTCGATGTTATTTAGGGTTTAAGTTTATGTTATGTAAGCTCTGTATTAAGCGTGTATCTAGGAACACGTGCACAAAAAGAAGACTCGCTGAGGGTGTTTAGCAACTTAGAAGCAATCTTAGAAGGTCATGATGAAATGCTAAATGAGCTAGAGATTGTGAAGGCTGCGATGAAAGCTGCGAAGGAGCTGGAGCTTGAGAAGCTTGAGCTTGAGAAGCTGGAGCTTAAGAAGCTGGCGGCGGCTGAGGAGTCTTCTACGAAAAGGAAGTTTTTTGGTATTTGGTAATTATTTATTGTGGTGGGATTTTGTTGATTGGGTGTTTGGTTCTTGTAAACGTCTAAGTTTTGTGTTTTGTGGTGGGACAAGCCTGGGATAATTATGTGGTTCTTGTTAACGCCTAAGTTTTGGGTTTGTGGTGGGACAAGCCTGGATAATAGTAGGTTTATGTTTTGTTGATATATATATATATATATATATATATATATATATATATATATATATATATATATATATATATATATATATATATATAATTTGATAAAATAATATCATTGTAACATTTAATTTTCTTTTGTGTTTTTGATAAATACCTCATATTAATTTTAATTATATTTTAATCTTGCCATTTTCATTGTCATTTAAATTATGTTAATATAAATACAGTGTCTATACTGTAATATTTAGATATATACTCTATAAATACAGTGTCTATACTGTAATATATAAATAAATACAGTGCCTATACTGTAATATGTATTTTATAAATACAGTGGCTATACTGTAATATTTATATATGTAAATACAGTGTCTATACTGTAATATATAAATAAATACAGTGCCTATACTGTAATATGTATTTTATAAATACAGTACCTATACTGTAGTATTTATATATGTAAATACAGTGTTTATACTGTAATATATAAATAAATACAGTGCATATATTGTAATATGTATTTTATAAATACAGTGCCTATACTGTAATATGTATTTTATAAATATAGTGCCTATACTGTAATATTTGTGCTCTCAATTTCTGTAATTTAATTATTTACTTACATGTATTTAAATTTCGTATTTATTTACTATTTTACGTATTTTGTGCAATCGATCCCTCCAAGTCCGAAACTAGTACAGATTGAGTGGACTTGGGTGAGCCTACACATATTCGAGGTCTAGTCGAGTCATGTTGGACTTGGTTCATGGCCTCGGATTCGTATCTGGACTTCGGTTCAATTTTAAATACGTGGACAAATATATTAAATAATTATTTATTTAATTTCAGAATCTCTGTTTTATGATATTTGAATTTTCAAACAACTTTTTATTGCTGAACAAATTCCAAAAAAAATATTATAAATACTATGTTATTTAAGCTAATTAAATATAATTTTTCTAGGATTTAATTTACTGTTTTGCTACTGTCTAAAATAGTGGCCGTGTTCGAACCCCCCTTTTGTATTGTTTGAGTGATTTTTAGTTGATTTGTTTATATATATATATATATATATATATATATATATATATATATATATATATATATATATATATATATATATATATATATATAATATGATAAAATAACATCATTGTAACATTTAATTTTTTTTGTGTTTTGATAAACACCTCATATTAAATTTTAATTATATTTTAATCTTTCCATTTTTTTTATGTCATTTAAATTATGTCAATATAAACACAGTGTCTATACTGTAATATATAAATAAATATAGTGCCAATATATATATATATATATATATATATATATATATATATATATATATATATATATATATATATATATATATATATATATCCACCCTCCGCTCGGCCCCCGCTCTCGCCACCCCCGCTCTCCGCCGCTTTGCCGCCAGCTCCTCCTCTTCCGGTGGTGGTAAAGGAGGAGGAGGATGAAAAGAAAACTGGTATCAGAATCTTTACAACCACTTGTTAGAACGTCGATATGAAAGGTCCGTCGATGTTATTTTGGGTTTAAGTTTTTGTTATGTAAGCTCTGTATTAAGCGTGTATCTAGGAATACGTGCACAAAAAGAAGACTCGCTGAGGGTGTTTAGCAACTTAGAAGCAATCTTAGAAGGTCAGGATGAAATGCTAAATGAGCTAGAGATTGTGAAGGCTGCGATGAAAGCTGCGAAGGAGCTGGAGCTTGAGAAGCTGGAGCTTGAGAAGCTGGAGCTTAAGAAGCTGGCGACGGCTGAGGAGTCTTCTACGAAGAGGAAGTTTTTTGGTATTTGGTTATTGTATTTTGTGGTGGGACTTTGTTGATTGGGTGTTTGGTTCTTGTAAACGCCTAAGTTTTGTGTTTTGTGTTTGTGGTGGGACAAGCGCCTGGGATAATTATGTGGTTCTTGTTAACGCCTAAGTTTTGTGTTTTGTGGTGGGACAAGCCTGGGAACGAAGCATTGGCCTTGCAAGAAACCTTCTACAATTGCTCGTCACACAATTTGATACGATCATATGGTTAGCTCATCACACAATTTGCTCTGCAAGAAACCTTCTGCAAACTTCGAATAATATTTCCTTCTCATTTGTTCGAAGATCAGGCAATATATGTGCTCATCAACTGGCCTCAGATGCTCTGCTTTATAATCCTGTAAATTCTCTTACTGTCCATAATTGCATTCCTTCTTGTATTTCTGAGGCTGTGGATATGGACATTTCACAATGTAATTTGATTGTTTGAATGAATGAATGATGTTTATTTCAAAAAAAGAAAAAAAGCCTTGGCCTTGCTATATATACTTTGTTGGTTGACCATTGTGACGCACGTGCATGGCATTTGCATGCGTCAGCCGCGGATCGCTCCCTTCCGACCAACATCCTTTATTTTATTTCTCATTAAAAGTCTCGGTTCTCTTCTTCTCTTTCGATGAGGATCCAACCCATTTGTTCTAGCTGTTATTTAATCTTACGTAGTTTGGTTAACGAAATCAGAAAGCCAAAGAAAATAAGCATAGAAAAAAAAATAAGGTTGATTTCAAAAATAATAGGAAAAATAATAATTTCCCACTTCACTTCTTAGTTTATGGATCTTTCCAAACACCAAAATATATATATATATATATATATATATATATATATATATATATATATATATATATATATATATATATATATATATATTTGAAATAAGGTAATTGTGGCGAACGTTTCTACCGGGAATCGATCTCCTGACCACTTGGGCTGCATGTCTCACCGCTACCACTAGGCTAGAAGGTCATTGACATATATATATATATATATATATATATATAATTTCCTAAATGAAAATAAAGAGCAAAAAAAAAAAAGAGAAATTTTGAGTTACCCCCCACTTTTATTACCCAAATTAAGGGTGCACCCCACAGTTTTGCATAAATTAAGAACGACCCCCACTTCTAACAGTTTCCGTTCCTCACTAACAGAAACACGAGAAAGTGGTAATTTTTGACGTAAATGCCCCCTGGCTCTATTTTGAAGTCTAATTCCTTTCCTAATTCCTAAAGTACCCCTCTTTTATAAATTCCTACCGCTCGTTCGGAGGCTGTAACCTTACCCCCAAAATCTCTCCTCCATTTCTTCTCGTGGTGATATTAGGGTTCACGAGAAATGGCGACCTCCGCATGTCGGGTACAATGAAATTGCTTTCGAAATATTTTCCGTGAACATTTTGTTTTCTGGTTTGCCGTTTGCTCCTCTCTATTCTCAGTCATTTTGGTGTTTTTTGTAGGAGAAATGTCAAATTTGCTCCAAGAACAACCACCTTGCTGATGAATGTACGTTCTTGAGCTCGCCTTGCAAGACGAAGAACTGCAAGGGGATTAGGCACTTGTTGAAGTCAAATACTAAGTTAAATCCTGGAAGAAAATTTTTGAAGTGCCCTGTCTGCTCGGATTTTCAATGGTTGGATGCTGCTATTTTGGATTCAAGCTCTGGAAGTTCTTCTTCGACAATTCAAATGGAGGGATGTTTCACTTGTGGTGACTCAGGGCATTGGAAGAAACAATGCCCTTGGGAAGAAAATACTTGCCCAAATCGACACTGTGGAGGGAAGAGAGCTGTCTTCATTTCAAAAAGGAGTCACAGCAAGGGAAGGAGATTCTTGCAATGCATGAGATGCAACAATGCATTCCAATGGTTGAATGAGACAGTTGCTATAGACCAGAAAAAAAGTGAAATTCCAGTTCAAATTGTAGTGAACACAACCTTAGACCAGTTGTGCCATAAATTTGGAAAAGAATTGGGAATGTAAAGTTGAAATTATGTAGTTGAGTGGAACAAGCAAGAATCCTTCAAAATGCTGCAGAATTCCTTACAGACTTTAAGGATTACACAAAAAGTGAAGCAAGCATACAGTTACTGCTTCGTACAGTTAGTGATTCATACATTCATTACACTTAATCCAAGCAAGCAAGCATGCAATAGTTGCTGCTTCAAAAAATTGTAACATTAAACAAAAAATTGTAACATCAAACTCCTATTGTTGCTGCTGGCTCTTCCTGCTGTTGTTGAAGGAATCTTCAAGGATTGAAGGATTGTTGCTATTGTTGCTGCTGATGCTGCTTCCAATATTTACTCTGGCACTAGTATTCCATGGAGGTCTAAACACAGAATTCATTGGCCTCCTTGGTGGTAGAATTGCTGCAATGTTATTAGTCCTGACAGACATGCCCAGGTTTTGATGTATCTATTCACTCCCAGACTTGAAGGGAATGGTAGATGAGTGAGGAGGTGCAGGACTTGGATGCAGCAAAGTGGAAGAACCTGGAGTTGGATTGGAAGGACCTGGAGTTGGATGCACCAAATTGGAAGAACCTGGAGTTGGATTGGAAGGACCTGATTGTTGTGGTGAGGATGGTATTTGTGGTCCTCCTGGTGCACCCATGGCCACAGCATCCTTCTTCTTACCCCTTGATGTCTTTGGCCTCTTGTAAGTTGTGTTAGTCTTTCGTGGTACCCTTTGTTTTGGTTCTTTGGGTGGTCTTGGTGGCCTTGGTGCCCTTGGTGTTCTTTGGTTCCCTCCAACTGGTCCACCTTGACAACCTCTAGCATTATGGTCAGCTGGCAACTTGCACCTCCCACAAATCCTCTGTTTCTTGCCAGACCTTGGTAACTCATCAGCCTCCCTCCTCCTAACACCCTTGGGTCTTCCAGGTTGCCTTCTTGTAGCAGGTGGACCAACTTGATATGGTGGCTGCAATGGAACAAATATAGAAGAAATGAGACAGTATCTGCAAATGAGATATCAAATGAGATACTTAGCCATATCAAATATAGAACAAATGGGACAGTAGCCATATCAAATATAGAGACAGTTGCCATATCAAATATAGAGACAGTTGCCATATCAAATATAGAGACAGTTGAGACAGTAGCCATATCAAATGAGATACTTAGCCATATCAATATAGAACAAATGGGACAGTAGCCATATCAAATATAGAGACAGTTGCCATATCAAATATAGAGACAGTTGCCATATCAAATATAGAGACAGTTGCCATATCAAATATAGAGACAGTTGAGACAGTAGCCATATCAAATGAGATACTTAGCCATATCAAATATAGAACAAATGGGACAGTAGCCATATCAAATATAGAGACAGTTGAGACAGTAGCCATATCAAATGAGATACTTAGCCATATCAAATATAGAACAAATGGGACAGTAGCCATATCAAATATAGAGACAGTTGCCATATCAAATATAGAGACAGTTGCCATATCAAATATAGAGACAGTTGAGACAGTAGCCATATCAAATGAGATACTTAGCCATATCAAATATAGAACAAATGGGACAGTAGCCATATCAAATATAGAGACAGTTGAGACAGTAGCCATATCAAATATAGAGCAATGGGACACTTTAAGAAAACAATGTTAACTTACTTGCTCCCATAAGCTTTGCTGAGGCAATGGGACAATCTTCCCAGCATAAGTTTCCTTGTAGGTATTAACATGATAGTAGTGGCTTGTGAACCTATATCAAAACAAGTATTTTATTAGCAAAATTATATTGTCACGCCCCAGTACCGAAATACGGAGACGGACTAGGCTAGCTACACCATATGAGGTACTGTAAGTCCCCTGAATTTTAGGGTTTATTTTTATTTTTTTCTGAATGAATTGTTATCGATAAATATTTTATTTTATTATTTAATTGTTTAGATCATTAATGTGCCTTTCCATGTCTTTGACTTCTGGAGCGTCAGGGATGCCAATCCTTGGAAACTCTCTTCACGAGTTTTGAAGTAGGCAAGATTATCTTTCTGTTGATATATCGTGTCCCACTTGAATTCGTTCCCTTGTGCTCTTTTTGTATCGCGCAAGTTCGGGTCAACTTAGACCAATTAATCGTTGAATATTATTCCCACTTTTATTTTTGATCGTCGTTTACACGTTGCCGTTGCTTTTAATTTAGGAGCACCAGATCAGCCATTTTCTCGAAACCAACTTCTCATAAATGATCTACTCGAGACGTTCTTCACCCATGACCTTCGTGTCCCACTCAGACACTTCATTTTGTGCTCCATTTTCTTCGCACAACTTTCGGGTCAATTTAGGCCGATTTATTTTCTGCCGTGAAACCTGATTTAAATTCCAATTTAATTTCGGGACCCGACATCGACCCAACCTGTCAACCCGAAGTATGGGCGTGGCCTACACGAAGCCTACTCCCCGCCTGCAACTTGTGTCCCATTTATTGGAGTCCCCGCATATTATTTATTTTCCCATGATTATAAATACCCATTTTAATTCGGATATTGCACCCGGTTCGATTTTTACCCGACCCGGCTCGACCGAACCCGAACCCAAGCTCCATGTTGTCCTCTCATGACTGCCCAAGTGCCCTACATAATTTTCCTATTTTTCCCATTTTGAAAATATCTATTTTTCTCTCTCCACTTTACAAATATTCTATATGTATATATATATATATATATATATATATATATATATATATATATATATATATATATAACTCTCTCATTCTCTCTTTATTAATACAAACACTCACACACCCCCTCACCTCCACCTCACAGCTCCCCCCCTCTCTTGGACCGACATCCCCTCACCCCTCTCTCACCTCTCTCTCACAAATATCTTTCTCACACTCTCTCTCTTTCTATTTATATATATATACAAACACCCATACATACATATATAACTCTCTCCCTCTCTCTCTCTTTAACACCTACACAACCCATCCCCTCTCTCTTTACAGCAAAGAGCACTCCCCCCCCCCTTAGCCGACCTACTGTTCCTCTCTCTATAATATCCACTCTCTCTCTCTCACCCTCTTTAATACACACACACACATACATATTTCTCTCTCTCTTTCTCTCAACACACCACCACCCTCACCATAGCCGATCACCATCCCCACCCCCTACTCCACTTGGCCGAACACCACCACCACCCCCTCCATGCTCGGCCGAACACCACCACCTCCATGGCCGAGCTCCTCCCTCTTCTCCTCCTCCTCTTCCTCTATTATGTTCCTCTTCCCATCACCCTCACCATCATCTTCCCACCACAGCCACCACCTCCACAAGCCGCCGCCACCACCGCACAGCCCCCTCGTCGTGCCCCGGCGACGCGCCGTCGCACGCCGCCTCACCACGCGCCGCAGCAGCAGCTGCGAGCAAGCAGCAGCAGCATGCGGCAGTAGCTGCCGCGCCGCCCCCGCACGCGCGCATGGGCGCGTGGCGCGCGCCCCCGCAGCCGCCACCGGCCACCGGCGACCCCCCCACCGGCGCGCGACCCCCCGGCGATCACCCCCTGGCCTCCGCCTTCCTCCCCGACGTGTGAAACACACTATTCGTGCGTTTACGTCGAAATCCCGTCGGCACGCGCGAGTTTTGAACTCGAAAATGGCGCTCCGTCGCAGCAAGTTCGTGCACGTTTTCTGGGAGATCCGACCGTTGGATCGGCGATCTCTTTGCTCCGTCTCAATCTCGGTATATCCATCTTCACTCCTGTCAATTTTCGTCCGTTAATTTTATCATTTGATACCTCAAAACTGGCCACCAAGTTGACGTTTTAAATTGAACTATTTTTGGACAGTTTCGTGGAGCCGACTTCGTCAGCTCGTAACTTCGCCGTCGCAGCTCCGTTTTGCGCACCGTCAGTTCCGGTGCACAGCTGGTATAACCATCTTTCTGTCTCCTTTAGATTTCGTTTCGTTTTAAGCACGTTTGGTTGGTCGAATTCGACGCCAAAGTTGGCCGTCCGAATTCTTTAATTTGCACTTGTTAAATTCCATTTTTGAACCCGGGACTCCGGATTCAATTTCTGACACCACCAGTAGACTCGTGGCGTCATTCTGGCATGTTTTCTTATAAAGTTTGCTTGATTTGGAGAACGTGGGCCCTGGCACGTATTTCGGTGCAAAGCGGGTCCCACTTTTCGGGTCAACGGATTACTTTGAGATCGGCTCATCGGAATCCACTTCCGGATATACCGTTGAGTTCGTATCGTCATTCTGGACTCGTTGACATATAATTTGCTGAGTTTTGAAGACATTTGCTCCGGCACGCATTTTCGTGCAAATCGGATACCAAGTGTCGCGTCAACGTATCATTTTGAGATCGGCAAATCGGAATTCCATTTTGGACATACCGTTGGGTTCGTATCATCATTCTGAATTCGTGGACATAATTTGCTAGGTTTTGTAGACTTCTATTCCGACACGCTTTTCGGTGCAAAGTGTGTCCAACGGCGGACATCATTTTGACCCGAAATTACGGTTTTGCCCATGTGTCTAAATTGGACTTATGGGTAGGCTATCATAGCTGATTTGACCGTTCTGGACACGTTGGTGATATTTATTTTATCATCCGACAACATCTGTAGATTTTGATTATGTATTATCCTTAATTTATAATTAATTATTTTTCTAGATATTGTTACTTTCTGGTTTTGAATTTTATATATATTTTAATTGCTGTAAAAATCTTAGAAAAATGGTATTTAAATATTATGTTAATTTAGCTAATTTATTATAATTTTTCTAGCATTTAATAAGTACTTTTGGTATTTTATAAAAATAGGAAAACAGAACTCATTTTCAGTATATTATGTTTGCTGATTTTTAATAAATATTTATGAGGGTTTATAAATCCCAGAAAAATTAGTATAAATTTTTATAATTAACAAGGATTATTTTGGTACTTTATTTTATATATATTTAGGCTTTTTGTCTATCTCTAAAATTGTTGGAACATAGTGTACAGTAGATTTAATTATTGAATAATTACGACTTGCAACTTTTTATGTTGTTTTGTGTTTTAGTCGTATTGGACCTCACCCCGTACTAGTATAAAGACCCTAGGAATTTGGTTTGTGTATAGTGGCACTCCACATTAGACTTTTATGCTAGGTCCCCACTTAGTTAGTATCCAGTCAGGAGTCGTGTCACACCACTAGTGTAATCTTGAACATAGCTTAGAACTGAGTTTGTATATCATTATTGACAGGACACCAGGCATCTATATCTTCGTACTAGTATTCTTGCTTTGCTCGAGGCAAGTACATCTACACACTCATTTACTGTCTTTTAATGCTAGAATATGTATTAACCCTGTTAAAATACTGCTTTCTGAATAACTGCAAGTTAAATCTTCACATGTTACATTAAATTGGTCCCTACCATGCTTAGGATAGTTATCATATCTTCTCATGTTCCTTACTGGTTCTCATGTACATGTTTTACTATGCTTTATACTACTCGGAGTATTCACATGTTTCATATTGTTCCCAGTACCGGCTATGCTTACATTACTCCCAGTGCCTCTCACATGTTTTACTGTTCTCGTATCTCTCACATGATAGAATATGGGTTATGGGGAAACTAGTAGCTGAGTACGTGATCATGCCCCTATTATCGTACCGAACAAAGTTCATTTTATATGAATCTGCGCCGTAGGCTATTATCCCGCATTTCTGTACGGATGTACACCTATGCTTGTGCACTTGTACGTATGTACATTTTATTTACATTGTGCCTAGGCACATTGTACATCTATTGACCGATCACGTACTTGCTACAGTTTTAAACATTACATATACATATGTCTTTATGACATATGTATCCTTACCATGATAGATTATGAGATATACCATGATTCCAGATATGCCATGTTCCCTGTGTTACTATGATATTGTGATCCCAGTTGTACCATGAGGTCATGTTTCTAGTATTTCTTGTTTTATAGACTTATCACACCATGATCCTTGTTGTACATCTCTTTCTTTATATGTTCAGTACTTTAGTTGTAGAGGTTGTACTTGCTCCCGTCCTGACAGGATAACGTTGTAGGTTTACTTTCTGAAGAGGAAACGCTATGTGTCACATATTATGGTACTGCATTGAGGACCTGGCCTTAGCTCTAGAAGAGGCCCCAGCGGGGAACCTTGCTTAGTTATCTTTCTTGTGTTTTGAGACTTAGACTTTGGTATGTTCTTATATTTGGATACTGGACTTTGTCTCCAGTTAGATACTTTGGTTATGTATTATTAAGTCTGTGCTTATGTTACCTTCGCTTATAGATGCTGTGTTGTGATGAACATTTAAATGTGATTTTAGAACTGTTAGTAGCTTAGATCATTTATTGTCTATTCTTAGAACAGCTTACTGCGCTTTAACAAAGCGTAGGCTGGACATGGCTCGGCCCGGCCCAACAATTTGGGTAACGGGTCGTGACATGTTTTTTTGGCGGCCCATGCAGGTCTCGACTTAAGTTGTTTGGTTACGTTATTGTACCAAGCATGCCTGCAATTAGGATCTAGGACAACTTGATAACACTAGGACAACAATTAGAACACCTAGAGGATTTCTAGGATTGCAACATAGGAGAACTCATCACAGCATAGGACCGTTAGCTATAATTAGTTTCTTGTTTGTATTTCAGTGGGTCAATTTAGACCAAGTTTGTACCCTTGGGATGACCCCTGAGTATCTTACTCTAATCTTATCTCGAAATCTGTTTTCACCTGTTTTATTTGCTCTCCTTAAATTGTTGTTGAAATCGATTTCTGATTTTGTTGTTGACTTTGATCTTGCATCGTGATAAATTTTGTGGATTGAATTATGATATATCCTGATAAGGTAAACGTCTACTTTAGTTATGGAGTTTAGAATTTATCGCAGCCATATTAGCTGGTATGACAAAAACATAGAGCCTGATTTCGGATATATTATCCTATTCATAGAATTTAGATTTTTTCGCAGCCATAACGGTTGGCGTGGCGAGGATTCTAGATAATATGATTTTAGGGAGTATACCTTAGTTATGACTCTATCGTTTATTGCATCTAAGCTTACTGGTGGGGCGAAAATTCTGGCAACATGATTTCAGGAAAACGTATATGGTTATCAGATCATATCTCAACTTGGTTCACTTTGTTATGACCGAATGAGCAAGAATAAATTCTTATTATTATTATTCCTTCCCATCTTGATCAACTCTGATCTATCTACATTTACAACTAGGATTATAGGTTCTCTAAGACTCTCCAACAGGATTGTTTTCATGTTCTCTTTTTGGACATAATTATTTTTGTGTTCCATCTTTCCTATGACTTGACTAAACTCTTTTTCGTTAACCTCTTTGGTAATTCTTCTCGTTATACATCTCGTTGTCTTCGTACCATTCTTGGAAATATTTCGATAAACTTTTCTGTCTTGCTTGACCCTTTAACTTGTTTGGACACTGTTATGGATTGCTTGACCCAGCCTTAGGCCTTGTTACCTTCTACTTGATAGACGACCGAAATAGCCAAACCTTGTTAACTGATCCTGTAGTATAACTATACATGTATTGTGTGATTGTGATAAGTACTTTTCCTAGGGATTGGTTAGATTAAGCTTATATGACAAGTATAAGCGACTGACTGTAGTAGACTTGGAAACCATTAAGAACGATTGTATTGGTATTATGACTCGATGATAGGGTATCTAAGATGGATAAATGAGATAGTATATTGTTATGACTATGGATTAAGGATTAGAATCTTGTGTTTAGCAAATTGAGGATTTAGCATTTGTAGAATTTTGGGTGGATTATCTATAGCTAATTACATGTGATTAGAGGGTAGATCGATACATGGATTGATATAGAATAAATTAGAATGAGTTATCGTATTGCGTACGAGATCGGGAATATATCAGAACGAGACAAAGACATATGTACTTTGGTAATTAATAAATCGGGAGTTTTGAAATTGAGGATTTATATTCGGAGGACTTGTTGGGTAAAAAGAAGAAGGGTCTACGCCAAGGATAAGAATTGAACGTATAATTTCAAGGAGAACCTGTAGGAAAGGATTGACGACAAATGATGCTAATGAACTGTGGATTGATAGAATATGGATACTTAGGATACGATAAGGAAATCCAGAATTTACAATTGAGGTTGGAAATATGGTTGATGATTAAGCATTATAGGTTTATAGACATACCCGGAGAATGACCTATAGTTTAGGGTATACATAAATGTTTCATGTTAGTATGGAGGATTCTAAAGGATATATGACGTAGTTTATGGTAGAAGGACTTTGTTGAACCTGAACCAAAAAGTTTGTAGGAGAAACAAAAGAGATGATTACAAGGATAGCAGATTGAGTATTGTAGCCAGAGCAGCTACATGTTAAAGTTTGACCGGTTGGATGATTTTTAATTTCGAGGACGAAATTTTTGTAAGGTGGGTAGGATGTAAGTCCCCTGAATTTTAGAGTTTATTTTTATTTTTTTCTGAATGAATTGTTACCGATAAATATTTTATTTTATTATTTAATTGTTTAGATCATTAATGTGCCTTTCCATGTCTTTGACTTCTGGAGCGTCAGGGATGCCAATCCTTGGAAACTCTCTTCACGAGTTTTGAAGTAGGCAAGATTATCTTTCTGTTGATATATCGTGTCCCACTTGAATTCGTTCCCTTGTGCTCTTTTTGTATCGCGCAAGTTCGGGTCAACTTAGACCAATTAATCGTTGAATATTATTCCCACTTTTATTTTTGATCGTCGTTTACACGTTGCCGTTGCTTTTAATTTAGGAGCACCAGATCAGCCATTTTCTCGAAACCAACTTCTCATAAATGATCTACTCGAGACGTTCTTCACCCATGACCTTCGTGTCCCACTCAGACACTTCATTTTGTGCTCCATTTTCTTCGCACAACTTCCGGGTCAATTTAGGCCGATTTATTTTCTGCCGTGAAACCTGATTTAAATTCCAATTTAATTTCGGGACCCGACATCGACCCAACCTGTCAACCCGAAGTATGGGCGTGGCCTACACGAAGCCTACTCCCCGCCTGCAACTTGTGTCCCATTTATTGGAGTCCCCGCATATTATTTATTTTCCCATGATTATAAATACCCATTTTAATTCGGATATTGCACCCGGTTCGATTTTTACCCGACCCGGCTCGACCGAACCCGAACCCAAGCTCCATGTTGTCCTCTCATGACTGCCCAAGTGCCCTACATAATTTTCCTATTTTTCCCATTTTGAAAATATCTATTTTTCTCTCTCCACTTTACAAATATTCTATATGTATATATATATATATACATATATATATTATATATATATATATATATATATATATATATATATATATATATATATATATATATATCTAACTCTCTCATTCTCTCTTTATTAATACAAACACTCATACACCCCCTCACCTCCACCTCACAGCTCCCCCCCTCTCTTGGACCGACATCCCCTCACCCCTCTCTCACCTCTCTCTCACAAATATCTTTCTCACACTCTCTCTCTTTCTATTTATATATATATACAAACACCCATACATACATATATAACTCTCTCCCTCTCTCTCTCTTTAACACCTACACAACCCATCCCCTCTCTCTTTACAGCAAAGAGCACTCCCCCCCCCTTAGCCGACCTACTGTTTCCTCTCTCTATAATATCCACTCTCTCTCTCTCACCCTCTTTAATACACACACACACATACATATTTCTCTCTCTCTTTCTCTCAACACACCACCACCCTCACCATAGCCGATCACCATCCCCACCCCCTACTCCACTTGGCCGAACACCACCACCACCCCCTCCATGCTCGGCCGAACACCACCACCTCCATGGCCGAGCTCCTCCTTCTTCTCCTCCTCCTCTTCCTCTATTATGTTCCTCTTCCCATCACCCTCACCATCATCTTCCCACCACAGCCACCACCTCCACAAGCCGCCGCCACCACCGCACAGCCCCCCTCGCCGTGCCCCGGCGACGCGCCGTCGCACGCCGCCGCACCATGCGCCGCAGCAGCAGCTGCGAGCAGCAGCAGCAGCATGCGGCAGTAGCTGTCGCGCCGCCCCCGCGCGCGCGCATGGGCGCGTGGCGCGCGCCCCCGCAGCCGCCACCGGCCACCGGCGACCCCCCCACCGGCGCGCGACCCCCCGGCGATCACCCTTTGGCCGCCGCCTTCCTCCCCGACGTGTGAAACACACTATTCGTGCGTTTACGTCGAAATCCCGTCGGCGCGCGCGAGTTTTGAACTCGAAAATGGCGCTCCGTCGCAGCAAGTTTGTGCACGTTTTCTGGGAGATCCGACCATTGGATCGGCGATCTCTTTGCTCCGTCTCAATCTCGGTATATCCATCTTCACTCCTGTCAATTTTCGTCCGTTAATTTTATCATTTGATACCTCAAAACTGGCCACCAAGTTGACGTTTTAAATTGAACTGTTTTTGGACAGTTTCGTGGAGCCGACTTCGTCAGCTCGTAACTTCGCCGTCGCAGCTCCGTTTTGCGCACCGTCAGTTCCGTTGCATAGCTGGTATAACCATCTTTCTGTCTCCTTTAGATTTCGTTTCGTTTTAAGCACGTTTGGTTGGTCGAATTCGACGCCAAAGTTGGCCGTCCGAATTCTTTAATTTGCACTTGTTAAATTCCATTTTTGAACCCGGGACTCCGGATTCAATTTCTGACACCACCAGTAGACTCGTGGCGTCGTTCTGGCATGTTTTCATATAAAGTTTGCTTGATTTGGAGAACGTGGGCCCTGGCACGTATTTCGGTGCAAAGCGGGTCCCACTTTTCGGGTCAACGGGTCACTTTGAGATCGGCTCATCGGAATCCACTTCCGGATATACCGTTGAGTTCGTATCGTCATTCTGGACTCGTTGACATATAATTTGCTGAGTTTTGAAGACATTTGCTCCGGCACGCATTTCCGTGCAAATCGGATACCAAGTGTCGCGTCAACGTATCATTTTGAGATCGGCAAATCGGAATTCCATTTTGGACATACCGTTGGGTTCGTATCATCATTCTGAATTCGTGGACATATAATTTGCTAGGTTTTGTAGACTTCTATCCCGACACGCTTTTCGGTGCAAAGTGTGTCCAACGGCGGACATCATTTTGACCCAAAATTACGGTTTTGCCCCTGTATCTAAATTGGACTTATGGGTAGGCTATCATAGCTGATTTGACCGTTCTGGACACGTTGGTGATATTTATTTTATCATCCGACAACATCTGTAGATTTTGATTATGTATTATCCTTAATTTATAATTAATTATTTTTCTAGATATTGTTACTTTCTGGTTTTGAATTTTATATATATTTTAATTGCTGTAAAAATCTTGGAAAAATGGTATTTAAATATTATGTTAATTTAGCTAATTTATTATAATTTTTCTAGCATTTAATAAGTACTTTTGGTATTTTATAAAAATAGGAAAACAGAACTCATTTTCAGTATATTTATGTTTGCTGATTTTTAATAAATATTTATGAGGGTTTATAAATCCCAGAAAAATTAGTATAAATTTTTATAATTAACAAGGATTATTTTGGTACTTTATTTTATATATATTTAGGCTTTTTGTCTATCTCTAAAATTGTTGGAACATAGTGTACAGTAGATTTAATTATTGAATAATTACGACTTGCAACTTTTTATGTTGTTTTGTGTTTTAGTCGTATTGGACCTCACCCCGTACTAGTATAAAGACCCTAGGAATTTGGTTTGTGTATAGTGGCACTCCACATTAGACTTTTATGCTAGGTCCCCACTTAGTTAGTATCCAGTCAGGAGTCGTGTCACACCACTAGTGTAATCTTGAACATAGCTTAGAACTGAGTTTGTATATCATTATTGACAGGATACCAGGCATCTATATCTTCGTACTAGTATTCTTGCTTTGCTCGAGGCAAGTACATCTACACACTCATTTACTGTCTTTTAATGCTAGAATATGTATTAACCCTGTTAAAATACTGCTTTCTGAATAACTGCAAGTTAAATCTTCACATGTTACATTAAATTGGTCCCTACCATGCTTAGGACAGTTATCATATCTTCTCATGTTCCTTACTGGTTCTCATGTACATGTTTTACTATGCTTTATACTACTCGGAGTATTCACATGTTTCATATTGTTCCCAGTACCGGCTATGCTTACATTACTCCTAGTGCCTCTCACATGTTTTACTGTTCTCGTATCTCTCACATGATAGAATATGGGTTATGGGGAAACTAGTAGCTGAGTACGTGATCATGCCTCTATTATCGTACCGAGCAAAGTTCATTTTATATGAATCTGCGCCGTAGGCTATTATCCCGCATTTCTGTACGGATGTACACCTATGCTTGTGCACTTGTACGTATGTACATTTTATTTACATTGTGCCTCGGCACATTGTACATCTATTGACCGATCACGTACTTGCTACAGTTTTAAACATTACATATACATATGTCTTTATGACATATGTATCCTTGCCATGATAGATTATGAGATATACCATGATTCCAGATATGCCATGTTCCCTGTGTTACTATGATATTGTGATCCCAGTTGTACCATGAGGTCATGTTTCTAGTATTTCCTGTTTTATAGACTTATCACACCATGATCCTTGTTGTACATCTCTTTCATTATATGTTCAGTACTTTAGTTGTAGAGGTTGTACTTGCTCCCGTCCTGACAGGATAACGTTGTAGGTTTACTTTCTGAAGAGGAAACGCTATGTGTCACATATTATGGTACTGCATTGAGGACCTGGCCTTAGCTCCAGAAGAGGCCCCAGCGGGGAACCTTGCTTAGTTATCTTTCTTGTGTTTTGAGACTTAGACTTTGGTATGTTCTTATATTTGGATACTGGACTTTGTCTCCAGTTAGATACTTTGGTTATGTATTATTAAGTCTGTGCTTATGTTACCTTCGCTTATAGATGCTGTGTTGTGATGAACATTTAAATGTGATTTTAGAACTATTAGTAGCTTAGATCATTTATTGTCTATTCTTAGAACAGCTTACTGAGCTTTAACCAAGCGTAGGCTGGACATGGCTCGGCCCGGCCCAACAATTTGGGTAACGGGTCGTGACAGGTACGTAACGTCATACGGCGATCGTGGCTGTCGAGAGACTAGGGGGTACATGCTACAATCAAGTCTCCTATGGCCCCACAGAGTTCTATGTCTCAATCAATCAAATCACATCAGCAAACAAGGACTATCAAGTAATCCGGCTAACAGGTGCCGGTGGCTAAACGCCGCAAAAGTATAAGCGGGAGTGGTGGAGAAGAAACCCACTCGAGTCCCCGAACTGCCATGCTCCTAGTATGCACCATGGATGTCAGGGAGGAAGATCGTGTCCTCTGGCTCTGCTACAGGATCTGGCCAAACAAAACCAGCGGGGTCAGCCCCGAATAGCAAGTACCGCCAAAGGGGCACAAGAGTTAAGACAAAACCCAGTTAATAGAATGAATGATAATAGTAATACTTATGCTACCATTATAGGGTGGCGCCACATCCTCGAACCCATATGGCACCCTTACAACCAAACAAGGACAAAAGGTGCCGCATGGAGTCGGGACGCGTCGTACTCTATAACTTTCGCATAAGTTAAAGGGTATAAACAATAAAATCTCCTGATCGTGACTTCGGTCGATAGCCTATCGCAGCACAATAACCAACCCAACAATCAAACAAGAACATGGGTTGGATCATGTACCACGATAAACCATGTTCCTCGGTCATTCACAGAAGTAGCACTTCACAATCAGAATAAGTCTTCCGTTCATAACTTCGGTCCACAGCCTATCATAGTACGATCACCAACCCAACAATCAAACAAGAACATGGGTTGGATCACGTACCATGACAGTCCGCTTCCCTCAGTTACTCACGGAAGGTAATAGGATACAAGCAAGTCGTTTTCACGGCCAATCAAGTCTACGCGTTTCTAGTGGAACGAGGTTATCCTCGCGTCATGTTATTAGAAAATCCTCAGATCGTATCTTTCCAGCAAGGCTAGCCAACCCAGGGGTTCGCGTAGACAGGTATGATTGAGCACAGGTCCCTCGCAAGGCCACCTTGCTAAAACATATAATATGTAGCAGGAATTGATCGGATACAGTCATCCACTCGTTGCAGATGACACAGTATCCGTGGAGACCAGCCGGCGCGTCAAGACAGCATCTCAAGGCGGCTGGTGTAACACGATCTCGGGATTTTGTCCTCCCCATGCATCTAGTATATTTAGTTGCCTAGTTTAACCCTAGGTGAAAACTTGGACTCACATGCTGTGACCTGCATGATTATCCTCCTAAGGTCGTACTTTAGTACGAGTACCCTAAAGAGGATCCATGTCAATCAGTATGTCAACATGTTCTACCCTCCTTAGTGTAATGCATCATTGCAAATACGCCACGTGGAGTTACGAGTCTTTTGTCGAGCATGAACAAGAACTGGGACATTCATGTACATGTATCAGGTAGGAACACTTTGTTCTCCGGGTCACATTAGTGCTCATATCATGCTCGGGACAAAAGGCGTAAGGATATAAAATGGGCATATAATATATATATATATATAATAATAATAATAATAATAATAATAATAATAAGGTAACAATATAGGGCACAAAAGTCCATGCGGCCCAAGGGGAGTGAGTCCATGCGGCCGGGTCAATACTGGTTCATGCGGCTGGGACTACACGCTCATGCGGCTCAGAGAGCCCCAAGGCGCATACGGCTGGAAGGTCGGGTTCATGCGGACGAAGGGGTGTCAGCGTATGCGGCTGCGAAGGGAGCAATCGCCAGGCGGCCGGGGTTCAACAGCATATGCGGCTCAGAGTCAGACGAAGCCTTATGCGGCTGAGCATGGGCGATACATATGCGGCTGGATGATGGATGAGCTTTATGCGGCCCAAAACAGTGGCGCACATGCGGCTGGGTGCAAAAGAACTCATGCGGCTGCGAAGGCTAGCCGCATGAAGTCCATGCGACAGGGGCTCATGCGGCTGGGTCTGAACAAGGCTATGCGGCTGCGAAGGACTTTCCATGCGGTCGAGCTCGAACGAGTCTCATGCGGCTGGATAGGCCATGCGGCCAGAGACTCGCCGCATGAAGATTCATGCGGTCAAGTACTGCTCTTCTTCTCCACTTGACCGAGAAGAGGAGCCAAGCGACCATGGTTTCCAAACTACACAAAACCTTCATCCGGAGCCCAAATCGGAACTTCCTTAGGTCAAAATGGGGTAGAACAAAATTCTCTACAACATGGAACCATCCAAACTTAAAAATAATAAAGTTTGCTAGATCAAAACCAAAAAAATCCGAAAATGGCTAAAACCTAGATCTACAAAGATTAAAGCTTCAAAATGGAAAACTTCAAGTTCTAAACTAGTATAGAATAAGGAGAAGAACATATTTTGACAAATAATTTTGTAAGAAAACATCAACAATATTTATGGATCCATCTCTTGAGCAAGTTGGTACTTGCCTTGGTTGGTGGAGGAAAGTAAATGAGAGAAAATAAATGAAAGGAGAGAGAATGAGTTGAGTTATTATATAGAATCTTGAACCCATGGGTTCATGATGAACCAAGGTGAACCAAGAATAGTTTCCCCCAAATGAGCCAAAACTGTAGGCCCAAATGCAGATAATAAATTACGAAATAATATATATTTTTTTGAATATTTTTGGAAAATACTTAAAGAAATACAGCATATAAATACAGTATAAATACAAGGTAGATACGGTTTATCGGTTTACGTATTAAAATACGTATTCCAGGATCGGGGAGTGACATCTCTACCCTTCTTAGAAAAATTTCGTCCTCGGAATTCCAGCCAAGACAGGATAGTGAAACCAGGGCAAGCAAGGCACAATCGTATACAAGTTAACTATCATAGCAGTTATTATCATACATCACAAGGTGCAAAACAAGCAGGTGCAGATAAGCAAGGAATCGTGTCAATAAGGTGCAAAAAGATACCTTATCAGTCAAACAAATGCGGATACCGAGATCTGATCTCGTCCTCGCGCTCCCAGGTTGACTCTCCCGGAGAGTGATGGTTCCAAAAAACACGGACAAGGCTGATCGTCCGATTCTTGAGTACCTTCTCTCGCCGGTCTAAAATAGATACGGGTTGTTCCTCGTAAGTTAGGTCGGTACCAACGACTAACTCAGAATGATCGAGGACATGACTCGGATCCGGGATATACCCACGTAACTGGGACACATGAAACACATCATGTATGCCAGTTAACGAAGGCGGAAGGGCAAGTCGATAAGCCATATCGCCTACCCGAGCGAGAATCTTAAAAGGACCAACGTATCTTGGACTAAGCTTTCCTCGGGTTCCAAATCTGATGATACCCCGAGTAGGTGAAATCCGCAGAAATACTTGGTCGTCCGCTCTGAACTCTAGAGGCCTACGATACTGATCTGTCCAATGACGATGTCGGTCCTGCGCAACTCGAAGGCGTTCTCTGACCAACTTAACTATCTCCACAGTTTGTGTGATCATTTCTGGTCCCAACAACTTTCGTTCTCCAACGTCGTCCCATGCCAAAGAGGACCTGCACTTCCTTCCCTACAATGCTTCGAACGGGGCCATCTGAATGCTAGCCTGTTAGCTGTTGTTACAGGAGAACTCCACTAGATGAAGGTGATCCTCCCAAGATCCGCCAAAATCCAAGGTACATGCCCGTAGCATATCTTCTAACGTCTGAATGGTTCTTTCTGATTGCCCGTCAGTTTGTGGATGATAAGCAGTACTGAATCTCAACTTGGTTCCCAAACTTTGGTGTAAGCTCCGCCAAAAATAAGAAGTAAACCGCGTATCCCGATCTGATACTATACTAACTGGAACACCGTGCTGCCTTACTATCTGCTTCATGTACATTTCTGCTAACTGCTCAGTAGTCTGTCCAACTCGGAAGGGAAGGAAATGAGCGACCTTCGTGAGTCGATCTACTATTACCCAGACTGCATTCTTGCCAGCCGGAGATCTAGGTAAACCGGTCACAAAATCCATCGTGATGTGCTCCCATTTCCATTCTGGGATAGGAAGCGGCTGGAGCAACCCTGCTGGTCTCTGCTGCTCGGCTTTCACCTGCTGACAGACCAGACACTTGGATACAAATCTCGCTATCTCTCTTTTCATGCCATTCCACCAAAAGAACTGCCTGATATCTCGATACATCTTCGTTCCTCCTGGATGAATGGAGTAAATAGAACTATGAGCTTCGGACATAACTTCTTGCCGAAGGTCTCCACTCGGTACACAGAGTCTGTTTCCAAACCTGAGCGTACCATCTTCATGAATCACTAACTCCTTCCTACGGCCTGATTCACACTCCGATCGCAACTCCTGAATCTGTGGATCTCCTGCTTGTGCTGCCCTTATCCTCTCTACTAAGGTTGACTGAATCTGCATACTGGTCATTCTTCCTATATCCCCTGGCAAAACTACTTCGATTCCCATACTCTGAAGGTCTTCTAAAATATGCTTCTGCGAGGTCAGGATAAAGGCACTGTTTCTCCTACTCAGTGCATCTGCAACTATATTCGCCTTGCCTAGATGGTACTGAAGATCTAAATCAAAATCCTTCAGCAGTTCTAACCATCTTCTTTGCCTCATATTCAAATCTCGTTACGTGAATACGTATTTCAAACTCTTATGATCAGTATAAATCTCTACCCGATCCCCGTACAAATAATGCCTCCACAACTTGAGTAAAAACACCACAGCTGCTAACTCCAAATCGTGAGTCGGGTAATTCTTCTCATGGTCTCGAAGCTGCCGAGACGCATATGCTATCACCTTTCCATGCTGCATCAATACACATCCAAGACCCTTCCCAGATGCGTCACAATATACTGTAAAGCCTCCCGCTCCTACCGGAAGCGTCAAGATCGGGGCTGAGATCAACCTCTTCTTCAATTCTTCAAATGATGCCTGACAGCTAGCTGACCAAACAAACTCCACGTCCTTGTGCGTCAAATGCGTTAAGGGCGCAGAGATCTTGGCAAAGTCCGCCACGAACCTTCTGTAGTAACCAGCTAATCCCAAGAAACTTTGCACTTCTGCAACCGTTCTCGGGACTGGCCAATGCTCTACGGCCTCAATCTTCTTCGGATCCACTGACACTCCTGCCCCAGAAATTACATGCCCCAGGAACGAAATGTGATCTAACCAGAATTCACATTTGTCGAGCTTCGCATAAAGTTGATGCTCCCTCAATGTCTGCAAGACAGTCCTAAGATGTTTTCCATGCTCCTCTTCACTGCTGGAATAGACAAGAATGTCATCGATGAACACCACCACAAATTTATCCAAGTACGGCAGAAAGATGCGGTTCATTAAATCCATGAATACTGCGGGTGCGTTGGTTAGTCCAAAGGGCATTACTAAAAACTCATAATGCCCGTATCTAGATCTGAATGCTGTTTTCGGTATGTCTTGCTCCCGGACTCTTACTTGATAGTATCCCGACCGAAGATCGATCTTGGAAAAAAATGCTGGCCTTGCTCAACTGGTCAAACAGGTCATCAATCCTTGGTAGCGGGTACTTATTCTTTACTGTTACTGTATTCAGCTTGCGATAGTCGATGCACATCCTTGTCGACCCATCCTTCTTGGGAACTAGAATCACTGGCGCGGCCCAGGGTGATTTACTGTCTCGGATGAATCCCTTAGACTTCAACTCTTCTTCATGTTGATACAACTTATCCTGTTCTGACGACGACATTCTGTAAACTCTGTCTGCAATAGGCCTCGTTCCAGGGTTCAACTCAATGCTAAATTCTACCTCTCTGACTGGGGGTATCCCTGGGAGCTCATCAGGGAAGACGTCGAGAAAATCTTCGACCACTCTCGGAATCTGTCCTGGCTCTGACACTGCTGCTGAGATGACGCCTCCGGCCTGATTCTTCAAGGTTCGAGTAAAGATGAACTGCTCCATCCCAGGAATGCTGAATATGACCCTACCTCCTCTACAATCAATGGTCGCATGACTGTCTCTCAACCAGTCCATGCCAAGAACAACATCAAAATTCCCCATAGGGAATTCAATCAATGATGCGGGCAATAAATGCCCACACACCACTACCGGACATGAAAAGCGCACTCTGCTCACTTCTACGAGCCCATTGCCGGTGAGTATATCCATCCTCTCCGGCAATGCCTCAAACACTAGTCCAATCCGTGTAGCATATTGTGCAGAGATGAATGAATGAGTAGCGCCTGAATCAAATAATGCTACAGCGGGAAATGAGGTGACGAGAATTTTACCTGCCACCACGTCACTAGACGCTAGAGCCTCTCCCAAGGTCAATGTGAGAGCCTGGCCCCGCGGAGCCCCTTGTTGCGGCCTTCCTCGACCATGCTGTTGCTGCCTCTGAGGGCCTTCGGCTTCCTGTGCCTGGCGGAACATCTGAGCCTGCGTTGGTAGACGCTGGGCTAGGGGCCTTACTGCTAATACTGGCCCTCCACTCGGGGTTGCCGCCGGAGCTGGTAATGCTGGAAACTGCTGAGCTGGCCCTCCTGGCCTCTGCATCATAGGACAAGTAGAAATACGGTGGTCTGGACTACCACACCTCAAGCATAAGCCATTCGCTGACCGGCACACCTCCCTCGTGTGCCCTGCTTTCCCACAGAATGTACAGCCCTGGGGTGCTCCCTGACGCTGTTGCTGGTTCCTCGGCTGCTGATGTCGAACTGGCGCTGTATTAGTAGACACGGCCGTCCTCCACGGCGCTCCAGCATCATGAATACGTACACCGGGTGCTGGTGCCGATGTTCGCTGTATTGCTCCTCCTCCAACCTGGGAATGAGATCTCTTCTGACCTCCTGTCCTCGATGCCAACCTCTGCTGGGTAAGCTCGTGCCTCCGGGCTGCCGTCAAGACAGCGTCAAACGTCTGGTAGTCGTGTCCTTCCACAAGCTGCAATAATTTCAAATAAAGTCCCTGCTGGAACCTCATAGCTTTCTCTGGCTCCGTTGCCACCATTGCTGGCACGAAACGGCACAATCTGCAGAACTCTGCTGCATACCCATCTACGGTCTTGCCTGCTTGCTTGAGACTGATAAACTTCTGCTGGAGCTCATATCGAGCTACTACGCCAAAATACTTGGCCTTGAATCTGTCACTGAAGGTGGTCCAACGAACAGGGCGTCTTGTACCAACTTCTTCTGATGCCCACCAGTCGCGGGCAAGATCCTGAAGTACCAGTTTGACCTGATCAACCTTCTCATCATCTGGAACCTTGGCTGCCACAAGAATGGCTTCGATGTCTTGAATCCATGCATCCGCAGTGATGGCATCCTCCGTGCCATCAAAATACCTCGGGTTCAAGCGACGGAACCATCCTGATGCTCCCGAGTCAACCCCGGCACTCCTCTCAAGAGCTAACTGAATCCCTTGGTTCAGCAACACGTTCTGCTCCTGCTGCCGAGTCTGTTGCAGTTGGTTAGTGACAAGAAACCCCCGGATGATCTCCAGGAGTGCTACGGCGTCTAGTACTGCCGTTGCTGCTGGTGCTGCTGGAGTTTCAATAACCTGCGGCTGCACTGCCTCTGGCTCCATTTCTGCTCGTGCCTGCACTGGAGAAGGTTCTCTCCCATGTTGCTGCCCAGTCGAGCCATGCTCTTGCTGCTCTTCCTCATGGGCCTCACCCGCTACTGAGAATAAAGCACCCCTATAGAGAAGAATATAAGATTATCAAGTCCGGACGAGGAAGATTTCGAGGATGCAAGTCAGGTTAGAGATCAAGGCAAGGACAGAGAATTCGAAACAGAATTTCAAGGGGAACAAGTTTTGATTGAGACTCCTAATAATTCGCAATACCCCACAAGTCTGAAAATCAGACCTGCATGGGCCACCACTAAAACCTTGTCACGCCCCAGTACCGAAATACGGAGACGGACTAGGCCAGCTACACCATATGAGGTACGTAACGTCATACGGCGATCGTGGCTGTCGAGAGACTAGGGGGTACATGCTACAATCAAGTCTCCTATGGTCCCACAGAGTTCTATGTCTCAATCAATCAAACCACATCAGCAAAAGATGAGCATTAAAGATAAAGCAGTAAGGCGTCCCCGACTCTGTATCAAAATGATCATGAGAGACTAGCTTCATAATTTAGCTATCTCGGAGAGTCAGGAGTACAAAATTATACACAGCTGCAGTCTGTTTAATTACAATTATGTACTGACACAAAATATCAAGTAATCCGGCTAACAGGTGCCGGTGGCTAAACGCTGCAAAAGTATAAGCGGGAGTGGTGGAGAAGAAATCCACTCGAGTCCCCGAACTGCCATGCTCCTAGTATGCACCATGGATGTCAGGGAGGAAGATCGTGTCCTCTGGCTCTGCTACGGGATCTGGCCAAACAAAACCAGCGGGGTCAGCCCCGAATAGCAAGTACCGCCAAAGGGGCACAAGAGTTAAGACAAAACCCAGTTAATAGAATGAATGATAATAGTAATACTTATGCTACCATTATAGGGTGGCGCCACATCCTCGAACCCATATGGCACCCTTACAACCAAACAAGGACAAAAGGTGCCGCATGGAGTCGGGACGCGTCGTACTCTATAACTTTCGCATAAGTTAAAGGGTATAAACAATAAAATCTCCTGATCGTGACTTCGGTCGATAGCCTATCGCAGCACAATAACCAACCCAACAATCAAACAAGAACATGGGTTGGATCATGTACCACGATAAACCATGTTCCTCGGTCATTCATAGAAGTAGCACTTCACAACCAGAATAAGTCTTCCGTTCATAACTTCGGTCCACAGCCTATCATAGTACGATCACCAACCCAACAATCAAACAAGAACATGGGTTGGATCACGTACCATGACAGTCCGCTTCCCTCAGTTACTTACGGAAGGTAATAGGATACAAGCAAGTCGTTTTCACGGCCAATCAAGTCTACGCGTTTCTAGTGGAATGAGGTTATCCTCGCGTCATGTTATTAGAAAATCCTCAGATCGTATCTTTCCAGCAAGGCTAGCCAACCCAGGGGTTCGCGTAGACAGGTATGATTGAGCACAGGTCCCTCGCAAGGCCACCTTGCTAAAACATATAATATGTAGCAGGAATTGATCGGATACAGTCATCCACTCGTTGCAGATGACACAGTATCCGTGGAGACCAGCCGGCGCGTCAAGACAGCATCTCAAGGCGGCTGGTGTAACACGATCTCGGAATTTTGCCCTCCCCATGCATCTAGTATATTTAGTTGCCTAGTTTAACCCTAGGTGAAAACTTGGACTCACATGCTGTGACCTGCATGATTATCCTCCTAAGATCGTACTTTAGTACGAGTACCCTAAAGAGGATCCATGTCAATCAGTATGTCAACATGTTCTACCCTCCTTAGTGTAATGCATCATTGCAAATACGCCACGTGGAGTTACGAGTCTTTTGTCGAGCATGAACAAGAACTGGGACATTCATGTACATGTATCAGGTAGGAACACTTTGTTCTCCGGGTCACATTAGTGCTCATATCATGCTCGGAACAAAAGGCATAAGGATATAAAATGGGCATATAATATATATATATATAATAATAATAATAATAATAAGGTAACAATATAGGGCACAAAAGTCCATGCGGCCCAAGGGGAGTGAGTCCATGCGGCCGGGTCAATACTGGTTCATGCGGCTGGGACTACACGCTCATGCGGCTCAGAGAGCCCCAAGGCGCATGCGGCTGGAAGGTCGGGTTCATGCGGACGAAGGGGTGTCAGCGTATGCGGCTACGAAGGGAGCAATCGCCAGGCGGCTGGGGTTCAACAGCATATGCGGCTCAGAGTCAGACGAAGCCTTATGCGGCTGAGCATGGGCGATACATATGCGGCTGGATGATGGATGAGCTTTATGCGGCCCAAAACAGTGGCACACATGCGGCTGGGTGCAAAAGAACTCATGCGGCTGCGAAGGCTAGCCGCATGAAGTCCATGCGACAGGGGCTCATGCGGCTGGGTCTGAACAAGGCTATGCGGCTGCGAAGGACTTTCCATGCGGCCGAGCTCGAACGAGTCTCATGCGGCTGGATAGGCCATGCGGCCAGAGACTCGCCGCATGAAGATTCATGCGGTCAAGTACTGCTCTTCTTCTCCACTTGACCGAGAAGAGGAGCCAAGCGACCATGGTTTCCAAACTACACAAAACCTTCATCCGGAGCCAAAATCGGAACTTCCTTAGGTCAAAATGGGGTAGAACAAAATTCTCTACAACATGGAACCATCCAAACTTAAAAATAATAAAGTTTGCTAGATCAAAACCAAAAAAAATCCGAAAATAGCTAAAACCTAGATCTACAAAGATTAAAGCTTCAAAATGGAAAACTTCAAGTTCTAAACTAGTATAGAATAAGGAGAAGAACATATTTTGACAAATAATTTTGTAAGAAAATATCAACAATATTTATGGATCCATCTCTTGAGCAAGTTGGTACTTGCCTTGGTTGGTGGAGGAAAGTAAATGAGAGAAAATAAATGAAAGGAGAGAGAATGAGTTGAGTTATTATATAGAATCTTGAACCCATGGGTTCATGATGAACCAAGGTGAACCAAGAATAGTTTCCCCCAAATGAGCCAAAACTGTAGGCCCAAATGCAGATAATAAATTACGAAATAATATATTTTTTTTTTGAATATTTTTGGGAAATACATGAAAAAATATAGCATATAAATACAGTATAAATACAAGATAGATACGGTTTATCGGTTTACGTATTAAAATATGTATTCCAGGATCGGAAAGTGACATATATAAACTGCTATAATGTACCTATAATGTATCTATACTGCTATACCCTTTCATAAACTGCTATATGTACCTATAATGTATCTATACTGTTATACTTTTTCTATACTTACATTGTCCATGTGGGCCTCATAGGTAATAGTGCAGCTACAGCATGTACACAAGGTATCCCTGTTAAATCCCATACATGACAGTCACAAGTTTTGGCTTTAATATCAACTGCCCATCTGTTTTCAATGGAGAACACACTTGTGACACAAAATAACCCCTCATCAGCACCATTGACCTGAAATTGGTTGACTTGCTGAGACCTGTGCTCAATGATTTTCTTTGCTTTTGGGGTCAAGTCATTCTCATCCCAGGCTTTAGAAACCATCTTTCTATCATAGATCAATTGCATGACCATCATATGATACATCTCCACAATCATAGTAATGGGCCTCCCTCTGATGTCCCTTATCCAACTGTTGAAGCTCTCAGAGAAGTTATTGGTTATGTGCTCACACTTGGATGTCTTATCAAAGAATGCTCTGCACCATCTTCTCATGTCCTCTTCCATCAGATACTTAAGACCCTCTGGACATTGTTCAGACAGTGCTTTGATCCATTTAGCAGTGTCAACCTCTCTATAGGCCCTAGCTGTACCCCAGGTTAGATGCTTCAACTGTAGGCTACTACTAATACGAGACTTGAAGTTCTTATAGAAATGTCTGAAACAAAATCTGTGGGGGTGTCCATAGAATTCAGTGTCAACTGCACTCCCTAGGCCTTTCTGCCTGTCAGATATGAATGTTATCTTCCCTGGATGTTGCAACAACTTGTCTTTAATAATGGACAGGAAATGGCCCCATGTATCTTCACACTCTGAAGTGCAAAGATAGATGGCAAGGGGAAACAAACCATTGTTTCCATCTAAAGCAGTAGCTGACAAACAAACACCTCCATGCTTTCCTTTCAAATGACATACATCTAACCCAACTAATGGTCTGCAACCCTTTATGAACCCTGTGAAGCTTGCATTGTACCCTATGCATAAGTAGCCAAATTCAGTGGTCCCTGCTATATTCCCACAGTATGCTACACTCCCTGGATTGGATTTCATGACCTGCTGTGCAACCTGAGGACATTTCCTATAACTTTCATCATAACCACCTAACAATTTCTCCTTCACTTTAAATATTGCCATATGTGCAGTCCAATAGGAGACCTTAACTGTAAACTTGGACCACATTTGCTTCTGAACATCCTTTGCCTTCCATGATGTGTGGGACACTCTGCCTGTGTACCCACTACCTGTGTACCCTCACCATCTGTTTTTGAACCATCACCCTGCTTTCCAGCCTTTGCTTGACCATCTTTACCACCAATACTGAAGACCCTTGATGGCATTGCATCCAACTCCTCCTCTGGGAGGTCCACATCACTATCACTAGGTAGAGGTTCAACATTCTCAAGTTCCAATTGAACAACAGGTTTTCTAGGTGATTTTTTATGTGCTACTCTCTTTACAAGTCTTCTCCTATTGTTAACTGGTTGCATGGTAATTGATGCTTGTGTCAGAATATGTTGTTGTTCATGGCTTGTCTCTTTACCAACCTCTTCTAAGTACAAGTGTATTTCTCCATTCTTGTCAGGCAATTGGTTGCCAATCATAGCCAGCAACTCAGCATCAGTAAGAACCTCCACTCTTTCACCATTGTTTGAGTCATCAACCCAGTGGTACTTATAACTAGCCTCCAAAGTATTACTCTGAATTATGTAGGGTATATCCAATAAACTAACCAAGTCTGGGTCCACTTCAACAGCTACAGAACTACCATTCACATGGTGGACCCTAAGCATGACTTTCCTACATAATTATACAAGTATAGTGAACTACCATGCACACATATAATAACATGCTTACAAACAACATACTATAGTGGACCCATTCAGAAAGCTAAACATTGAATAGAGTAAACAATGAATAGAGATGAAAGTAAAAGTTATGAAAGTATAACTTACAGTGGGAGACTGGCTTTCATCATATCAGTGGTCCAGAGGAAGCTCTGTACGAGAAAGGGGTTATTTTTGGGATTGGAAAATTTAGGACTTAGCTACGATCTGAAAAAGGAGAGACACATGTCGAAGGTGCTCAGAAGAAAGAAATACATAATCAATCTTTCATATATTAAAGGAAAAATTGCAAAAAAAACGGAATATTACCTAACTTGCAGACTTCGACATGGGAGCAGGACGATCTTCCTGTAACACACGACGAGATCGACTGGAAGGGACGTGATCGAATCGAAGGGGGTTAGGTAAGAGTCGATTACGGAATGGAAATTGGGGATTAGGTTAGGGAAGGAAATTGGGGATTATTTGGGGATTAGGTTTTCGAGTGAAAAGAGAGTTTGGGAGAGAGAGCGGCGGTTAGGGGATTATTAAGGGGGGTAGTTTAGGAATTCCTTAAAAAGTTCCTAAGGGCTGTAGGTCAACAGTTCCAAGCAGGGGCATTTACGTCAAAAAATTACCACTTTCTCGTGTTTCTGTTAGTGAGGAACGGAAACTGTTAGAAGTGGGGGTCGTTCTTAATTTATGTAAAACTGTGGGATGCACCCTTAATTTGGGTAATAAAAGTGGGGGGTAACTCAAAATTTCTCAAAAAAAAATTCTTTCTTCCCACGCACCAAACAAGGCCTTAACACTGGAGGATCCATTTGTTCTAGCTGTGAGCCTGTTATTACATTGGAGGATTTAAATTGACTAATATTGTAATCCTATCATAAATTGTTGATACCAACATCTGCAAATATTCACAAGTAATTGCTTACGGTTTTAAAATAAATATTCTTTTATCACACTATACTATACTTATGTGCATATATTTGCCATTGAATTCTGGTAGTTTCGTCTATGTTTATGACAATAATTGGCAATAATAAAGAGACTTTGAGTAAGCTATTGCATCTATACCTAACATTATATATATATATATATATATATATATATATATATATATATATATATATATATATATATACAGTGCCGGACTTTAGATTTTGGGACCTGAGGCGAACTCTAAATGTGGTACCCCTAAAGCTTAATGTTCATAATATTTTTTTTTTGCTCCAGCCAATTATTTTCTTATAGGAGGCATGCTTGCTTCTCTAATCTAATTTGCAACATATTAGATTTGCAAATGAATAATCTAGACATGAACACTATGCAATCAAATGACCCTATCATAATTTTCCAACAAATAATAATAATTAATGACAAATAAACAATCAACAACAAATATACAAATACTTTTTTTTCTTAGTTTCTATATTAGTTGATTTCAATCTCAATAGGAATAACTACACAATCAAATGACAAGAACATATTTTCAAAGAAATTAGTCAAACACAAATAAAGAGAATCAACAACAATTCTTAGGCAAGAACATATATTTTTTTCAATATATTATAATTTATACGTCCACAACAATTTTAGACTTCACTTACCTATGATTGTAAAAAAATAATTATGTGGCTTTATTGATAATGTAAGTGACTCCTCAAAATGTAATGGAAAGACATCATTGACACAACAATTAAGAAATAGACCGAAATATGAGTGCATTAAGCAAAATCTAAAAATTAACAACAATTTATATTATTATATATAAAAATCAAAGTTTTACCTGTGGAAACATGTGGAAAGGGAGGGAGTGATTGATTTGTGGCTTCTACAAAAATATATTCCACAGTCGGCCATAAACAAGCGTATTTCTATAAAAAAAAATTAAAATGCTAAAAAAACAACTTAGTCAGCAGCCACAAGGCTCTTCTAATATTTTTCTCTTCACATTCCGGCCACAAGAGTAGCTTTACAAATCCGGACCTTTTTAGTATCATGTGGACATGATACCACTTGTCTCTTCGATTCAAATTTGAAAAGTATAAGTCCACATGATACTTACTACTTGTCTTTTCAGTCGGTGGACCTTTTTAGTTGCCATAGCCACAACAAGCTCTCTAATATTTCAAATTCTGACCTTTTTAGTTGGGCTTATATATACTAAAAAAAAATTTGGGTGCCCTTTAAAATTTTGGGCCCGAGGCGACTGCCTCATGTGCCTCATATTAAGTCCGGGCCTGTATATATATATATATATATATATATATATATATATATATATATATATATATATATATATATATATATAATTTTATTTTATTTTTTATTTTTTTGCAAATGACCTATAGCCTAGTGGTTAAGAGAGATGCATGCGGTCCAAGTGGTCAGGAGTTCGAGTTCCAGTGGAGGCGAGTTCACCACAATTACCCATTACTTCAAAAAAATTCTACCCCAGTGGAGGTGAGTTCACCACAATTACCCATTGCATCAAAAAAAATCTTCATTGGGGTTCGAATTGCGACTACTTAGACTACATGTATCTCTCTTAACCATAATAATAATAATAATAATAATAATAATAATATTTGAATAATTGGGATTTCAACTATGGCCACTGAATGACCCTCAATTTAGTCCCGAAGGACGTACACTAGCTCGAAGGCTAGATCCGGTCCGTAGGTCCAAACACTACCACGAGACGAATGTGAAATAGTCAGGAGAGAGAATATTATTTATGGTTGACAATTTCATTATTTGTAGCATAACCTTCTACTATCAAACTCCTTAGTTGAAACTCCTTATATATAAAATAAAATAAAAAACTCTTTAGTTGTAACTTTATTAAGGTATTGTTTAGAAAGAGAGAAAAATGGGAGAAGGGAAATTTTGAGGGAAAAATGGGAGAAAAATTAAGGTCTCGTTTGGTTCACGGAAAGGAAATAAATTCTCTTGTATTTTCCATGAAAATGGAAAAGTAGGATTCCTGTCACATTTTTTTTCCCTTGTTTGGTAAAACAAGAAAACTACCTAGGAAAGGAAAGCAAAATATAACAATGTTCCAATAATATCCTTACCTTTTAAAATAAAATAGTACTATAAAAATAACATTAATGGTAAAATAAGCAATGGCACATGATTACTTTTGTAATAAATGTTGGGAAAGGAGGAGGGAAAATAAATCACATGGGTCTTGAGTGGAACCATATTCCCACCAATTTTCTCTCTTGTCAGGAAATTGATTCCCAAGTTTGTGGCTACCAAACAAAGGAAAGGAACAACTTTCCTTTCTATGTTCCTTAAATCCGTGAACCAAACGAGGCCTAAAAGTAGTGGTGTTTGGGAAGAGGGAGGAGAATTGAGGGAGAGGAATGTGGGAGGAAAATTCATGTGGGTCCCACTCAAAAAAATTTCTCCCAAAAAGTGGGAGGAAAATGGAGAGATGAGAGGATTGTGAAATAAATTACCCAACTACCCTTCAATAAAGTAGTTATTAATTATGATTTGAAAAATCAAGAACTAAATGGTTATTATATCTTTCTCCATAATAAATAAAATATTATTTTTAAAATTTTTCTTTTCTACTTTTTGTTTATCCAAACAAGTGAAAGAATAATTAATTTTATCTTCATTTTACTCTCTTCCTCTTCTGCTAGGTTCCCAAACACAACGTAAGAGGCATTAATCATGTACTTTTGTTACTTAAAAAGAAGAAAGAAACTTACGTCTTTGCCTCTGTGAGTCCTTCACTTTTTACCTCTGTTTTTGTTTTGTTGTGTTTGATCCCAAGAATTTAAAGTGGGATTGGGAATGGAGAAGATAAACATTCTCTTACATGCCCCGCGTCTTTTTTTGCTTGTTTAGTTGACCAGGTGATCAATTAAAGGGAGAATGAAAATTAGCGGGACCCACAGGATCATATCACAAATTCCTATGGCAAAAGAAAAAGGGCTTTAGTCCATATTCTTTTTTTTTTAAAAAAATTTATACTTGATTTATTTATTTTTGCTGTAATTGCCAAAATTGTTTCTTTGAATGGGGTGTTTGTCCTTTCAATTTTGATGGCCCCCCTAAAAGAATATACAAAGACATGTCCAGACGATTGCCTTGCAGAAGTTCAGCATGTTGGATTTGTAATTTGATTATTGTTTGTGTTGAATTTTTTCTAACTAACAATGTTATCAACTTATCATAACTAGAGAAATAATGAGCATATATATATATATATATATATATATATATATATATATATATATAGAGAGAGAGAGAGAGAGAGAGAGAGAGAGAGAGAGCAGATGATTTGTAGCCTAGTGATTAAGAGAGATGCATGCGGCCCGAGTTGTTAGGAGTTCGAATTCCAGTGGGAGCGATTCCAGAAACAATTTACCTGGTTCCAAAATATATATATAGAGAGAGAGAGAGAAATATATATATATATATAGATGCTTATCATCGATTTTGAATTTATTGTATTTTATTATTATCTAATATTCGGATCAATATTCTTTGTTTGATCTGCTCCGACTAATCTTGGTTCTTTATCTTTCACGTTGACTCGTAATTAGTTTTTTTTTTTTTCGAAAAACTTAAATTTTATTTAGGCCCCTCCGAGAGGTTACAGCTCAGCCCGCATACTTACAACCAATCCAGCCCGAAAGTCTATATATACAATCCCTAGTCTGAATGTTCCATCCACCCCGAAGGCTACATCCTGGTCCGAAGGTCTCATGTAGCCGAAGCCGCACCGCACTAGCTCCTCACTAGCACCTGCATCGCATCCGCGCACCTTTCGGATCACACTGCACAGCACCACGCACCTGAATGCCTGAAAGTCTGTATATACAATCTCTAGCATGAATGTCCCATCCCAGCCCAAAAGCTATTTTTCGGTCCGAAGGTCTCATGCAG